>JAQGBH010003752.1:0-18874 GCA_034698265.1 Sminthurinus aureus
GAGAATGGAGAATGGAGCGTAAAGCTTTTGTATGATTTGTGATTTGTGACTTGTGACTTGTGACATTCTAGACTCGAGACTCAAAAGTATTACACAACTCACAATTCATGTGTCAGTTTTTGAATTGGACGAGTACGGAATAACGAATAGGGAAAAGGGAAAAAGGAACGAGGAATAAGTATTGAGATGAGTATTGAAAATTGAGGATTGAATATTGAATACAGAATACAGAATAGCATTTGGAACCTCGAGAGTCTCGATTCTCGAGTCTAGAGTGTCGATCCATTTCATTCCATATTCCATACTCTATATTCCACATCCATCCAGCTTTCAACTTTTCTATTCGACTTTTGAAATTTCTATTCAAAATGATTATTCACCTGTGACGTTCTCTGTTCACTAGACGACGTGGATGTGGATGTCGACATTGATGCTCCCCGTTGCTAACGATTTGCAACTTTGCATAGGCAAAAAGTCCAAAGTCCAAAGTACAATAGATTGTGACATTACAAGTCTTTATGTACGTTTAGATACATATGTACGTAGGATGTAGGATGCAAAATCCTTTGTCCTTTTTACTTTGTACGAGGAATGGTTGAGACTCTGGTACTTTTGATATTTGGGTATCATATTTTATAAGGATGAGAGATGAGCGATGAGCGAAGGGTGATGAGCGATGAGCGATGAATTGCAACATTATAATTGCACGAGGAGCAGTGAGCAGTGTGTATTGAGCATTGAGCATTGAGCAGCGAAACGAGAGAAGAGAAAAGAGATCACCTTTCTTGATTCTTGATTCTTGGTTCAAGCTCAAGCTGAAAAGATATCAGCGGGATGGGAAAACGAAAAGGTGTGTTTCCTAATTCCTAATATCCCCAAATGTTAACGTAAAATATTCAATTCCGCATTTCTGATTTCTACTTTCTCTTTTCTCTACTCTCCAGTCATTTGCCATTTGCTCATTCGGAATTGGGGAATGGGGAATCGAGAAAGGAGAGATGAGATAAGCGTCAAGGTTGAAGAGTGAGGATTGAGGAGTAGTGTAGAGTGTAGAGTGTAGAGTGTAGGCTGTAGGGATTTAATTACAGTGAACACTCAACTGAACATAATAACGAATGCCAGATCATCAAAAGTCTCTCATTCTCTATTTCCTAGCGTCTAGTTCTAGTTTCTAGTTTCTAGTTTCTAGAGTGTAGACTGTAGAGTGTGTAGTGTAGAAAATGTAGTGTAGGCCATTGTCTGTCGTTAGTCGTTACTATTGTCATTATTCACATTCTTTTGTACCCGGAATCTGGAATCTAGAATCTAGAATCTGAAATATACTGGATATTATCAACTCTCAACTCTCAAGTCTGTAGCAAGTAGCAATAAGGAGATGAAGGGTGAAGGACGATGGGAAAAAATGATTTGACATCTCCGTTTTTTACATGGTAATATATTGGAATTTTATTCTATTTTCCCTATCTTTTCCATCTTTTATCTTTTATCTCCTGTCCTCTGCCTCAGTCTCAGTTTCAGTCTTCAGTTCTGCTCGTGTGCACCATCACAAATCACAAATCACAGCGTATTATCAAAATACTTTTTTGATAAAGATACTCCCGTTGATTTTGATTTTGACTATGATTTTGATTCGAATCGGAAATCGGAAATGGGATGATGAGGAATGAGTAATGACGAATGATAATGCACAATTATTGTAGAATGTGGATTGTGAATGAGCGAGTTGAGTTTTGAGTCTCGAGTCTATTTAAATGCGTGTATTTTTTTATTCAAGATTCAAGGTGATTTCATTCACCTTTTCACTTTTCACCCATTCCATTTTCTCCCGTCTTCATCATTGTATATGACTTTTTTCTTTTTTTGTTGTCCACGTGAAGCGTGGATGAAACAAGAGGGAAAAATGTACTTGTTCAAGTGGATTTTTTGAAGGAGATTGATAGAGAAAGAGGGAAGAGACAAGGAGGATTATCATGATGAGGCTGGAAAAGCTGGAGACTGGAGAAGTTGGAGAGTTGGAGAGTTGGAGCGGGAAGAAGAGGTTCATTTTCATTTTCATGTTGTTGATATGGTGATGGTGATGGTGAGTGGTGATGTAAAAAAGAGGACATTTAGATCATTTAGATGAGAAAGGATTGAGGAGCGAGTGGATATTGCAAAATCAATATTTTATCAACTACTCCGCTTTCACGTATCACACATCTTCCTCTATTATCTATTACACACACTTATTTTCTCAAGTCTCAGCTCTACACTCTACATTCTACGCTCTACGCTCAAGAGTATCGAGTATCGAGTCTAAATATTCGCTTTTTATCATGTCTCCCGCTTTTACCCTTCACTCGCGTCTGTTGACTCTTTTCTTTGCTCCACGCTCAATATTCAACATTCTAGATTCTAGATTCTAGATTTTACACATTTTTACAGGCTCTTGTGAAAACAAGACAAAAAGAACAAAATTCCTATTTGCAAAAAAATTTCAAGCAACAAAGAAAGACATCATTTTCCCAGAAAGAGAAAGCGAAAAGTATTTTTTGACAAAGGAATTTGGGATTTGGAATGTAGACGAACGACGAACTGCGAACTGCGAACTGCGAACTAGAGCCAGAGCCAGAAACTCGACAATTTACATAATGTGTTTGTTTTCTTGCTCCTCACATAATATTTTTTGTACATTTTTTAGTCTATTCAGTTTTATTTACTTGTTATTTGTAGATTCTAGATTGTAGATACGTTGAACAAATGGGTCCTTTTATTTTTCAACAAAAGCAATAATAATGATGATGTCTCTCACGTGGAGAAGTAAATTGTAGATTGTACATAGATTGTGAGTCCTTTATGGATTATCCCCAACCATTTACATTACTATTTACCATTTACCATTTAGAATATTATTGATTTTGGATTATTTTTCAAGTTGTTCCTCCGGACTCCCTCTCGTTTGTTTCTTGTTTTCCGTTTTCTCCTGCTGACTCTTTTTCATGTTCATTCTTGATTCTTGAGTCTTGAGTCTTGCATTCTCGTCCGTACAATACACAATATAGTGGGAGTAAACTTGTAAGCGCTGGGCATTCAGAAGACAAGCAGATAGCAGATAGCAGATAGTGGCTCATTGACTCATTGGCAGTCAGAATTTGTTTTCATACCGCGTGTAATTACAATGGGGAGAGAACAGAAGAGAAATGGCAGGGGAAAATGAGAAACATGAAAAATATTTCCTGTTGTCAAGTCAACAGTCACTAGACACTAAACTTTGGACATTGGACATTATACATTAGACATGGATGCTGTGTCGAGTGTCAAAAGTCGAGTGTTGAGTGCAAATTTTAGAGGAATTTTACGAGTTTCAAGTGACTTTTTGCACTTTTTCACTCCTCCCGTCCCATCATCACCAATCAATGGGCAATGGGACAGCACGAGAGCGAAAAGGAGGGCGAACGAGGAACGAGGAACGAGGAGAGTGAGAATAGGAATTGCATAGCATATTTGCTGTGGGTTTTCTCCAGTCTCCAGTCTCGAGTTTGGAGTTTACAGTCCGTTTCTAGTTTGTAGTCCGTGTTTTGTAGTCCGTGTCAATTGTCAATTGTCAATGGTTTGGAATGGAATGATGCCGCACCATCGCCAAATGCCATAACGACAGAGAATGGGATTTTGTGTCACGTTCTCTCCAGAATTCGAAATGATGGGATAGCAAATAGCAAATACCAATAAGGAATACGGAATACGGATGCTGAATAAATGGTCCACGGGGAAAATGTCAGCTTTCATACAAAAGTGTACTTAGAACTTTGAATGTGCAAAGTACAAGGTACATGGAAAATGAAATGACTTGGATTGTCCTCGTTTTGTTTCTGGTTCTGGTTCTGGTTGTGTGGGAAAGTTGATCATTGATCAGTGATAGTAAATAGAGCAGCCTGTACTTTTCGCTATATTTTTTGTGATTAAGAGGAGAAAGAGGAGAGGGAGCGAGGACGGTGATAATGTTGGCACTGATATTGATATTGATATTGATGATGATGAAGATCCATCCATTGGAAAGTAAGATAATTGTCCTCTGATATATATCAGTATATCAGCATATCAGTATACTCGTGTCTAGAGCCTAGAGCCTAGAGTACAGAGTGTGGATGTATTTGTTTGTTTTGGTATTTGTTTGTTTTGGTATTTGTATTCCGTTCACGTGGAGGATGTGCGGGAATGGCTGATTCAATGGCACTCTCATACCCAAACTAACTCTGTAATCTACAACCTATAGCATATAGAATATAGGAAATACATGTACCACATTCCCTTTTGCATGGCATGACATGACATGACACTACATTACACCATACTCCATAGCAACGGATCATACCTGTATGCAAAAACACAATCTACAAGGTACTCTGTACTCTGTACTTGCTTCTCCTTCTCACCCTCACATAATTCTCCATCTCCTCACTCTAAACTCTAAACCAGCACGGACTTTAGCTTGGCACTGATCGGAGCAAATATAGTGGAAAACTGGAAAACGGCAAACAACTGGAGGCGAAAAAGGAAAAGGGACGAGAAACGAGAACGAGGAGTCAAAGAGGAGAGAGAGAAGTGGGAAACTGGGAGATAGACATGAGAACCAAAGAGCGAAATGGAGAAACGGAGAAAGTTGCTTTCTCTCTCAACCCTTCTCCCTTTTCTTATACTGCGAATATCATGTACAATGTTCAGTGTACTTTGTACGTGGATCTACTATCTATTCCCCAATTCCAACTCCAGTACAAATACAAATACAAGTACAACTACAAATGCAAGTACACGAGTAGACGGACGATTCTGTGTTGAATCTTGAATCTGGTATCTGGTGAATTGTGAGTTGTGAATGGTGAATGGTGAAATACCTTGTGTGTTGTTTGTGAGTGGTGCATGTACGGTGTAGTTATATGGATGACG
Source organism: Sminthurinus aureus (assembly GCA_034698265.1). Lineage (NCBI taxonomy): Eukaryota > Metazoa > Arthropoda > Collembola > Symphypleona > Katiannidae > Sminthurinus > Sminthurinus aureus. The sequence continues at coordinate 4,924 of JAQGBH010003752.1, forward strand.
TGCTCTGTCCTATCATACCATTGCCATTCCCGTTCCTCTGATCTGGAATGGGAAGGAATGGAATGCTATGGAGTGTAGTGTATGTTGGAGCGTAGTATTGGGATGGGATGGGATGGGATGGAGCGGCCGTGTGGTGGTGTCGTGTGGTGTGGGTGTTGGGCGGAATACCGATTCCCGAATTTCCATTATCCGACTCTCCTAGTTTCCCAGTCTCCGAGTTTCCGAGTTTTCGAATCCCAAGGACATGCCAAGCAGATTTTTTATGGAATCAATTCTCTACAGACTCTCCCCATTCTACATTCTACACTCTACATTCTAGAGTCTTGATGCTTGATGCTCGATTCTTGATTCTAGACAAAATAGACAATGGACAATAATGTAATGTAATGTAATGTACCTACCTTCTACTTTTTCTCCCTCTTCCAAACTCTGTACTTTTATACTCGTTTATACACAATGACAATGCACCTACAATGTAAATCTCTCTCTCTCTCTCTCTGACTTTGTCTCTCACCCATTATTATCCTGTCAACTCTCTCCTACTCCCCACTCTAAACTCTAAACTCTAGACTCTAGACTCTCGATTCTCGATTCTCGATTCTAGGCTGGACCTTTTTCTTTTTGTATTATTATAGGACAAAACACACAAGTCTGGGTTATTCTTCCTACTTTATACACTCTCCATCAAATCCAATGGCCCACCCCACTATCAACTTTTTACATAATCATAACAATAATAATAATAATAATAGTCGTAGAGATTTGATGGAAGGTGTACTCGGAATTCTGTCCATTCTTGACTCGAGTCTCGAGTCTCGAGTTTCGAAAAGAGTTCAAGACGACGACAGACGCAAAACTTTGAGTCGTCATCGTCATCATTTTTGTCATCTACAGATTACACATGTACATATTAAAAGCTCTGTTCTCTGATCTCTGACCTCTGCTGTAATTTACATTACCATTCGCTCTGTCGTACCCCCGTTTCAGTTCCAGTATTATGGATTTTGGATTTTTGATAATGCCATTAAACATCAGCCATTGACTAATAAGATTCCCCTTGTGATTAAATTATCATCTGGAGAATCCAATAATCAATCTGAAAACCATAGCCAAAACCAACCAGAATCCAGAATCAGACTCGAGACAGAGAAACAGAAATTCCATTTGTGCGATCCAGGATCACGTAATAAACGAATGAAGGAATGTTCGCATTCGCAAAATTTCTACCTCTTTCCACACTGTTCCTTTGAGACTTGGATCAGAGGTCACAGTCACAAGTCTCGTTTCTTGTACTTGAAATTTGCTTTTTAACCTTTGTTACCGAAATATCATACAGAGTAAAAAAGACAAACTGCTGAATTTGCTCTTTCAAATGTTCAATCCATAATATTGGACGGTGGACACGAAAAGTTGGAAACTTGTGCACAAAATTGATGGAGGAATGAGCAAAGCTCGGCTTGTGTATTTTATTAACAGTTTTGGCTCCAAACTCCAAACTCGGAACTTGAAGCTCCAAAGTTGTACTCTTTCTAGATTCTAGAGCTCCTTCTTGAGGTTCTTTTAACTTGTAATAATATATTATGCCAGTAGTTTTGAAGTGAGCCTTGAGTTGCTCTTGGTCCGATATCCATATTCATATTTATATATTCATACTCTCCATTCTCCATACTTTTCCTGAATGGGTGTGGAAAAAAGTTTGAGCTTGTTCATCCTCTCTCTTTTCTCTCTTTCTGCTCCACGGTGATCCGTGATGATTCATAAATATTACATCAAACTACGTGTTGTCAAGGTGCTTGAGCGTCATTCATTCAACCGACTAACCATTTCTCCTTTTCTATTTACTGATATTCATCCACTCTTAGTTCCTACTTCTTGCTTTTCTTATTCATCCTCACATTCACATTTACATTCACATTCACTTTCAGGCTCAACTCGGAAAGAAAGAAAGAAAAGTTGTGCAACGACGTCACATTTATAATATTTATGCTCGTGTACAACAACGATTCACTCCACTTTGAGACTCGAGACTCGAGAATTGAGAACCCAGAATCGAGAATCGAGAATCGAGAGTTGAGAGTTGAGAGTTGAGTCAAGAATGGAGAATAGAAAAGAGAGAAAGGAGAAACGAGTACTTTTATGTTCAAATCTCTTCACCTAAAACTTGATACGAGCGTAGTCGTCGTCGTCGCCGTGTTTAACTGGAATGTGATTCTGATTCTGATTCTGAATCTAAATTTTGGCAGTAGTTGTTGCTCTGCTTGTTTTGTTGTTTTGTTGTTGCTACTTTCATCTGGTTCGTGTTTTTGTGGAACGGAGAAATTTTTATTGCCATTAGGTACATGAGAACGAGAAGGAGAAATTGGTGACGGCGACGACGACCGAGAACTAGAACAAGAAGGAGAAGGAGAGCGAGACGGAGAAAAGAGCGAGGAAGACAACTACATTTTGTGTCATGTCATACACACGTGCACTGTACAGCGAGCACTAAAAACTAAACACTGAACACTGTACAGTGAACATTGAACATGCAATATGTATCGTGATGTGTTGTGTGGATGCATCTATTTACCATTTACATTTGTATAGCCGAGCCAATGCAATCCACGTATACGTATATGTACATGGAACACGGATATTTTCTCCATCATGTATTATGCAAGGGACATGGAAAGTGTGGAGTGGAAATGGAAGTAGAAAATGCATAGAAAATACATAGAAACAGTCAATCCAAAATCGGAATGACAAGGAATCACACGAAATAATAAAAATCCTTCGTTAGTCCCACTTGTACTCCTTTCCATTCTCTTTCTTCTCCCTTTTGTTTTGTTTTGTTCTTTCTTTTACCCTCTTCTTCTCGCCGTCCTCTTGTTCCCGTTCAATTCCAACTCCAACTCAAATGTAGAATCTAGAATCTAGAGTCTAGAGTCTAGAGTCTAGGAATCCCATTTAATTTTGATGGGAGGAAAATTACGCAAGTACACGAGTACAAGAGCAGGAGCGTACGAGAGCACGAGAAATATACAAAAGAAACAGTAAAAGAACTGAGAAAAGGCGATGAAGAAAACTTGGAAAGAAAGAGAGAAGAGAGAGAAGGAAATAAAATTGAAGGGAAAATTGAAGAAAGGAGAATAACAAGACGAGCACAAGCAAGAGTAAAGAGTAAAGAGTAAAGAGTAAAGAGTAAAAGACGGAGACGAAGAATGTAAAAGAATAAGCAAGGCCAAAATACAAAATACAAAATACAAAATAGAAAACAGAAAATAGAAAATAGAAGGGTCATGGTGGAAAAGTAAGGGAAGAAAGCGAAAGTAAAAGTAGGAAAATATCTACGGGAATAAGTTGAGAATTGAGAAGGATGGACGGTAAAAAGGGAAAAGGGCGAAACTACAAGACCAAGAACAAGAACAAGTACCATAGAATGGAGAATTGCGAATTGAGAAAGGCGAGGAGGAGAAGAATGAAGAATGAAGATGAAGTAAAAGCGGAGAAAAGGAAAAGCGAGCAGCGAGTACAGACTAAGCAAAAATGAGACATAGAACAAGCCGAAGAAGAAGAAGAAGAAGAAGAAGAAGAAAAGAGAAAAGGAGAAACAAAGTTGGTCCAAAAGGGCCAAGCCGAGAATCGAGAATCTAGAATCGAGAACCGAGAACACAAGGGACGAAGGATGGAAAGTACATAGACACACATGTACTATTTACTAGTTTAGACGGAGAAAGTCCATGTACATGAAAGAAAAAGGAGAAAACGGAGAGGACGAAGAAGGGAAAGTAAAAAAAATTCGCAATCTTTCGGCTTTTGGTTTCGGTTTATCGAGAGGAAATAGGACGGAGGATGCGCGAAATATCTCTCGTCTCTTCTCCTTTCTATTTTCTAAATTCTACACATACGATTTGACTAGTAGTTGCTTTTGCTTTTTGGAATATCTCGAGTCTCGAGTCTGGAGCCTGGAGTTGTAAGTTTATAAGTAGTTTTATACATGTGACATTATACATAGATTACGTACATTATGGGCAAACTTGTTTGGTCCTTTAGATACATTCCACATTCCCCATTCCACCTTGTAAACTCTGACTCTGGTTTTGGTTCTGATTCCAACTCCAACTCCAACTCCAACTATTACCATGACTATTCTCCATTCTGTTCTGTATAATGTATATTGAATGTTATATGCTGCGTCTTCTATGTTCTATGTTGTACAGTGGACAGAATGGAGAAAGTAGAAAGACGAAAGTCTGGTGGAATAATTCTGATAGAAGAATGAGGATGACACGGAGAATGGGAAAATAGGATGACATGCTAAGAAAAACATTCCTTCTTTCTGTCTTCTTTCCCAGCTCTTGTCTTCCATCATAAAAATCACGGGGAGTTTTCTCCTTTCTCTCTCTCTCTCTCTGCCTGTCCTTTTCTCCAGTCTCGAGCTGTCTTTTTCTTTCTGTCTCTCTGTCCTTCTTGTGTCTTTCTTGCTCCTCTACTCAAATCAAAATGGAATGAATAGAAATCATAATCATAATTGATTATACCCCGACGAAACCATAGCAAACCAAACCAGACCAAACCAGAGAAAACCAGACCATCCAACTAACCTAACTATCCAACTATCTACATTCTCCATTCCACATTCTACATTCTACATTCTAGTTTCTCCCTTTTTTACTAGCCACTCTCCACTCTAATTCTTCCCTCTACTTTCTAATTCTACTTGTACTTTCCCCTTTCCACTTTCTCTCGGAACTTCTTGGTTCTTGGAACATTGAGCAAGCACAAAGCACAAAGGATCAACTAGGAAGAGTGTAATGGGCAATGGGAAGAACCAGAACCAGAACCAGAACCAGAAGAAGAAGAAGAAGTAGAGGAAGAGGAATCAGTTAGTTATCAGTTAGCTACGTGATGTAACATGTAGAATGTAGAGTCTAGAGTGTGGAGTTGAGAGTGCAGAGTGAAGAGTGAGATAGTTTGTTGGTGGCAGTAAAGTGTGCAGTGTGGAGTGAGTCAGGGAGGAGCAAAAGTCGACCTATAGGAGTAATAAATGTCCGTTACATTTCTACTCTTATTATCTTTTTCCCATGTATCCATGTATCTCTTTTCCATACTCTATACTCTATGCTCTATAGTCTGTAGTCTATAGGCTGTAATGTTGTAATGTAGTAGGTGGAAGGTGAAGGTGGATAGATAGATAGATGGATGGATGGATAGAGATGGATCGTTGCAGGAATCTATGGATCTATGGATCTTTTGGATCTATCTGAGGATAGTACAGGGAATGGGAATGGAGAAGGGGGAGACAGAAAGGTGGTGTAAAGTAATAGGCAACTTTAAGTCCAAGTGTCTGTGAAAAGGATGAACCAACTACTACTTTCTACAATCTAGAATCTAGCATCTAGACTTGGGAATCTAGCATCTAGACTGTAGCATCTAGTGTTGGGCTCCTTTGGTTTGGTTTGACTTGGCTTGGTTTGGTGAGGAGGCACGTAACGTACAGAAGCAGCCAAGCAAGAACCAAGTCAAGTCAGGCCAAGGCAAGGCAAGCCAACTGTTCCGAATCCAACTCCGAATTCCAATTCCAACTCCAACTAAAACTACTGTAGACTGTAGACTGTAGACTGTAGACCCACTAGAAGCAGAAGCAGCACCAGAACCAACATTTTGGGACTCTTTCATAATATAGTGCAACTCCTGGCCCATTTCATACATCTCCCTTTCCCTTCCACTCCTCTATTTATGGGTGTATGTACCCATGTCCTATACTTTATACTCCCAACTCTCAAGTCTCAAGTCTCGAGTCTAAAGAGAGAAGGAAGGAGAGAAGGAGAGAAGGAGCGATAGAGAAGAGAGAAAACAGTTTCAGATCCACAGATTCTCGGATTTTTGGAGCGAGGAGAAAGGAAAATAGAGAAAAGAGAAAAGAGGTGAGCTATGGTTATTGCTCACACTATATTCCCTTCTCTATTCTCTCTTCCATACACGCATGCACATGATATCATATCTATAGTATATAAACTATACACTATACACCATATACAGAGTATATCTATCTATACCTATATATCTATAGGAATAAGTTATATGGATCAGGATGATGCTTTGTGTGTCTCTGTGTGTTGTGTGTCTGTGTGTATATGATGGGACTCAAGGTTCCTCTCTCCTCCCGCGGCACACTACAGCATACCGAACCAAACCATCCCAATCATATCACGTAGATAGAAAGAGATAGATAGATATAAAAATGGCATAATAAAGAGAACGAGAGAGAGGAGAAAAGATAGTATTATATTTCTAAATCCATGTATCCACAATCCACAATCCAATATCTAGAATATAGAATCTCCATTGTACAAAGTTAATAGGGGTAGATTGTAGATATGTTCCGTGCATGTGATGAAACTTTCACTTTCAGCCTCAGACGGATATACAACTTATGTAGTATGTACGAGTGGAGGAGAGACGGAGAAGATACGAGTGAGCGGACCAAAACGAACCAACCATCCACCGATCCACCTAACCAAAGAAGGAGAAGGAGCAAACACTTTCTACTTTCGTCTTTCGTCTTTCCACATCCTCGTTATTCTCTATATTCTCTATATTCCAATCTCCACTCTATATTCTACATTCTTCATTCTACTTGCACTTTCTCCGAGCGACGAGAGCGACGAGAGGAAAAACAAGAGTAAAAAGTAAAAGTTGAATTTTTGGTTCATCTTCCTTCGCCCTCCATTTCAATCCATTCCATTACAGTTCACTACCTACAACTTGTATTTCCCCCACTCTATTCTATTCTACTCTACTCGGCCGTTTGGTTCGGTTTGGTTCCGTTCCGTTTGACTTGGTTTGGTTTAGTGAAATATATTTTCAATTTTGAATTTTCCGTAAAGTCGGACATTTTTTCTCCATCTAAATCTTGCTCTGGCTCTGGCTCTGGCTCCTCTTGTTTTATTTCATATTAAAAAGAACAGATAAAAGCAAGGAAATTTCAGAGCGAAAGAGAGCAGCAAAACTTTTTCCCCTTTCCACACTTTATCATCTTCTTGATCCGCTTCATCCTTCACATCATCACTTTCATCTTCCCAATTCAACATTCAACTCATTCTTCTCCTCTCTTTTGAGTTTGACGGAATATTGATTCAATCAATCAAAGTTGTAATAATACAACTACAAAATACAGAATACAGAATACAGAATTCCTGTATAATTTCTGCCCAACATAACATAACAAAACAAGACAAGGCATAATAAAATAGAATAGAATACAAAAGAAAATAATACAAAAGAGAAAGGGAGAGTTGGGAAATTCTTGTTGCTGCTCGGACTCAACTGTTGTTGTTGAATCCAGTTGAATCGAATCGAATCGAGTTGAGCGAAGCCGTTTACCGTCTACCGTTTACACAGCAGAGAGCCAACGACGATTTCAACTGCTACTGCTCTCCTCTGCTCTTCGCTACTCCAGCAAATAGCAAATAGCAAACAGTTATCGACTCCTTCCACTCTCAACTCTAGATTCGAGACTCTGGATTCTAGATTCTAGATTCGGCTCCTGTTAGTATTACAAGTTGTGCTTGTTCCTCCTGGTGCTCAGGACTTGGCTCTCACTCCTCCGTTCGCTCGCTCACTCGCTCACTCTTTCACTTCTCCTCAACTCAACTCACACAAGAGTCTGACTAGGCATAAATAAGGGACTGGGAATTTAAATAAATTACCTGGGAACATAAATAAGCCCAAACGTTCTTCTTCCTCGATTCTCGATTCTCAATTCTCAATTCTTCATATCCACCCGTTTTTGTCTTGTTCTTGCTCTTGTTATTGCCTAATAAAGGATAAACGAACAAGGATAAAGGACAGAAGGAGGAACAACGGACGAGGAAGAAAAGGAATAAAAAGGATAGAAAATTCTACGTTCTACATTCTACAGCAATACTAAATTTGTGATTGTGATTGCCAGTCTTCTCTTTAGTCTGTGCATAAAGAATAAAGAATAGAAAATAAAAGAGTTTAGTGCCTGGGAATTTGTCTTGTCTCATTCTAGAATCTAGAATCTACAATTTTGGATTTTTGGAATTTTGGAATTTTGGAATTTTGGAATTTTGGATTTCTACTAAATTTCATTGAATATTGGAAATTGAAAATTGAATATTTATATCATAAATAATATTTTATTATAAAATACTCTAAAAAATAGTGAGGAAGAGGCGGAAAAATAAAAAACAACTGACTGATATGCAACAAAAGTTTGAATCTGAAATAATTAATTTCCTAATCAACGTCAACGTCAAAATCCAAGTCAACGAGTCTAATTGTTACACTTTTCATAATAATAATTATTGTAATATTCAAAATACACTTGAAACGAGACATTCGTAAATCATCATTTCCAATTTACAAGGAAACAAATATTAAAAATAACATAAAACATTGGAAATTGGAAAATTATTTTCAGTGACTAAAGTAAATAATAAATAATAATAATTATTATTATTATTAAAAAGAATCTTTGTGAATTTAATTAAAAAAAATAAAAAAACAAAGTCATCATGGCGTTTGCTGCAGCACGTATGATTCGTAATCAAATGGATCAGAAAAGACCCGTCACGGTCCATGCACGAAGACCGTCCAAAGATGATCATTCTAGGTCAAGGAGTAAGGTAAAAAAAATAAGAAAATCAAGAGAATTCTCTCAACTTTTCCCTATTTTCTACATTTCTACATTTCCCTGTATTTGTATTTTCCCATCTACATGTAAAAATCTAAGGTGCATAAAATATCCATTAGAGAGAAAGAGGGAAAAGTAGGTTGTGTTTCTCTTTTCTCTTTTCTCATTATCAGTAGTTATCAGTTGGGTCTCTGAGGAGATTTACAACTGTATTTATGTTGCATTATTATATTATGCAAGTTCAAAGCCGCTGTGTCTTGCTCTTGCTCTTGCTTTCTATTTACTATTTTCTTTTATCTCCTTTCTGCGTGGAAGAAAGCTGAAGCTGAAGCTGGTTGAACATTGAAATTCCTTTTCTGTTTGGATTCAAACACTTTGGTGTGTTTTGTCTTGTACGTTGGGTGTTGGGTGTTGTGTCTTGTGTCGGCATGCATGTGTAATGTGTAATGTAGAATGCACACCTAACACTGCTTCTTGGTATTTTGAATGTGTTTAGACGTCCGACGTGTTTGGATGTTGTATGTGTGTGTGAAAATCTCTCCCTGTGGGACGTCTGTATTGAATTATAAATATATTTAAATGATATGCCTCCTTTTTTCACGTCTCCAAACTACAAACTCGGAAACTCGGAAACTCCAAAACTAGAAAACTAGAAAGCTAGAAAAGCAGAAAAGTAGAAAGCTGGAAAGCTTGAAGGCTGGAAAGTGTAAAACTGAAAAGCTGGAGAAGTGGAGAAGTGGAAAACTCCAAATTATTTACCTGCCGCCGTCCTTATTCTTGTTTCTTGTTTCTTGTTCTTGGCGGAATTTCCTCTTGTGTAGTTTGCAGTTTGTAGTTTGTAGATTGTAGATAGTGAAGGAGAAAGGAGAAACTGTTGAAGAATTTAATGGTTTGCACACGGAAGGAGAGAGAAAAGTAGAAAGTTGGAGAAAGTAGACATCAAATGTGCGGGCATCAGCAGGTTTCCTTTTTCTTCTCGTCTTGAGTCTTGATGGTCTTGATGGTGGTCTTGATGTTGGTCTTGGTCTTGGTCTATCTATAATGTAAAATGTATAATAAGCCAAGTTTCTGCCTCTATTTCTATTTCTGTTTCTATTTCTGCTTCTGCCTCTGTTTGTATGGATAATATATTATGTGTCTTGTTAATTTCCCAAGAAATGCTGAAATGCTGAAACGGGGAAACTCGACCAATTTTCTCACCTTTTCTTTCACATTCATTTCATATTTACAAATCTAAACTCTACACTACAAATGCAACAGAATATCAGAATATCAGAGTACAGTGCCGGATAGTCTCGGTCCCAAATAGTTTTTCCATGTTCCTTCCATATAAAAGTCACCATTCACCGTTCAGCATTCAGCATTCATAATGTGGATAAATAATAAATAATAACTTGCCCTGACGCTAATTTAGCAGTAAATAATAATAATAATCATATTATTATTATTCCCATTTCCCAGCTCCCATTTCATTCCATTCCATTTCTTCTCAATTCTCAACATCATCAAAGCAAAGCAAAGCAAAGTAAAGGCAATATAGCACAGTCGCCATGGTAGTGTCTAGATTCTAGTGTCTAGTGCCAAGCCAAGGTAAACTAACCAAGTTTTAGTCAAAAGTTTCAACAACTTTTTTTCAAAAGTCCGTCAGGGTCTCAAGACTCAAGTCTCAAGTCTGAACAGTGAACAAAAGTAGAAAGTAGAAAGCAAAGCAAGGTAAAAAACTGGAAACTAAATGGCTAAAAGGTAGACTTTGGACTTTGGCTTTAGGGCTGTAAGCTACAGATTTTCTCGACATGCTAGAAAAAATAAAATAAAAGTGGTGCGTTATTTAGACGTGTAGAATTTACAGTGTACAAAGCAACATTTATTATGTATGTAGATTGTGGATTGGGGATTGTGGATGAGGTTCTGTCGTTGGGCGGGTTGGTATTTGGTATTTAGCTCTAGTTATTTAAGGTGATGTAGGGAAATCTACCAGGATCCAGAATCCAGAATCCAGAATCTAGGATCAGGAATTTTGGTCGGATTACTCAGTTACAAGCTCAGCTCAACAAAATACAAAATACAACATGGAAAATATAATCTGGAACAAAGTAAGGCAAAGTCAAAGTGAACGTCAAAGCCAAAGCCAAAAGTTTCAGAGTTTCAGAGTTTCAGAGTTTCAGGTTCTAGTCGAAAAAGTCCCAAAAGACAGCGAGACTCATGATCTCATGTGATGTGTGTGTATAGTGTATGGTGTATGGTAGTCGAGTAAATTGGAGCTGGACTTGTGTTGGTATTGTACTCTGTACCGTTGCTTTTTCTTTTATTGGACTGGCTGTGAAGAGGGAAGAGGGAAGAGCGAAGAGTGTAGAAAAGAAGAGGATTTGTAGTTGTTTAGAATGAAATTGAAATTGACAATGACGAGGAAGGAAGCTGAAAAGAAAATGTAGATTAAATGGATTTCCCTCTGCTCTTTCAGCCTGGACGTTGGACGTTGAACATTGTACATTTTAGACTGTAAATTTTAGATTTTAGATTGTACACCGATTCTAGATTCTAGATTCTAGATTCTAGATCCTAGATTTTAGATTTTAGATTGTAAATAAATCCAAACAAATGGTCAGTGTAGAGAACAGCAAACGGAGAGCGAGGAAAGGAGTAAAGAGTAGAGAACAGAGTTGCTGAGTGAGTGAGTGGAGGACACAAAAATCAGCTGTACACTGCACAAAAGTAGAAAAGTAGAAACGTACAAATTTGGCTGATACAGACATGTACAAATGTAACATGTAGAATCCGCACGCATAATAAAATAGAATATAAACTTTATACACGTCGGCTCTTGATTCTTGATTCTTGATTCTTGATCTAGTTATCAGCTCAGCCCCTTGTTTTTACTTTTCAGTCTAATAAGACGACTCTTCACAGCTTCATGCTGTCTCCATGTACAATTCTATATTGTACATTTTACAAGGAGACAACATAATGAGTCTGTTTTGGTCTGGTCTGGTCTGGGCGGGACTGACCTGTTCAAATTATTTTCTTCTCACAGTAAATTAGCTGCTTCTCCTCGATCCTCGATCCTTGTTGGTTGATAGTTTATACTGTCAACCACCAACTTACAACTTACGCTCACGATATATCCATGATTCCATGATTCGATGATTCCACTACCACAGAGATGGTGATGACGACCCAACCAACCAACCAATACTTACAAATTCTGTGAAAAAATCACATGCACACATGATGAGTTAGAACAGAACAGAAGAGGAATTCATAGGAAATGTGTAGAACGTAGAACGTAGAATGTGGATTGTGGAATGTGAATGGTGAATGGTGAATTGTTTGAGTTGAACGTTGAGCCATTCAACTTTTGTCCCCGTATAATTGCATCTTTTGTTTCAATGGTTTCAATGGTTTCAGTAATTTGTAATTTCAGTCCCAGTTTCACTCCTCACTTTACTTTTTCTACAATTCCAAAGGGAAAAACGGTGGCTTTTGTTTGATGACTCAAAACTCAAAACTCACAACCAGAGTCAGCGTAGTCGCCGGTGGTTTATGTACACTGTACACTCTACACTCTACATTCCCCCGTGTACATTCTACATAATACAAACACAAAGGGCAATAAGTTGGCGACTTTATATTAGCCAGAGGAAATGAGTCCTAGAATCAGAATCAGAAGCAGAATCAGAACCAGAACCAGAGCCAAAACCAAAAGTAAAAGAAGGAGAAAAGAAGAGAAATTTCTTGGGAAAAAAGCTTATGAGTTTGTCTACACTCCACATTCTCCATTCTCCATTCTAGATTCTAGTTTTTATAGCCTGCAATCTCTTTTAATGTAAAATTTTCATACACATACCATAGATGAACTTTGAATAGAAAATAGAAAATGGAAAATGGAGAATAGAGAATAGAGAAAAATATTCTGCATAAAAAAGTAGAGTAGAGAGTAAAATCCGGATGCTGATGTAATGCAATACAAAATAATACAATACAATGTAATGTAGAGAGTGTAGAGTGTAGAGTAATATTATTATTTTTTCTTTGTAGATACATTATGCTTTTATATTTATATTTTTTTATTATGCTCCGCTTTCCACTGTCGACAGTCGACAGTCGGGATTCGGCATGTTGCCTAATTTTTCCACATTCTCGATTCTCGATCTAGATTCTAGATTCTTGATTCGAGATAAGAGACTTTGGAGGAAATTGCTTGCTTTATTATATTTTACGTTTCATGTTTCCCGTTGCCCGTTACTCCTCCGCATGTGTAATGTGGACAATTTGGAATTGTCCATTGTCCATATGCAAAATATTGGAAAATAAAAGTCAATAATTTTGATTTCAATCTGGAACTGGAGCTGGAACTGGAGTTGTGGTTCTTTGGAAATTGCCAAAGTACCTAATAAACTGGGGAGGAAATAGTGGGTAATTTTTCTCGAGGACAAGAATTGATTTATTATTAATTTATTTTCAATTTTCAATAATGGTCCTTTTCTTCCTCTGCTTTTTTTCTTTTCTTATGGAGTAAATGGTGATAAATTATGGAGCTTTGATATTTGATATTTTATCTGTGTGTAATCTAATCTATGATTTGGATTTTGAATCTATTTGTTGGGTTTAGGCTCGGAAGCCGTTGGATGGGAAGGGTCAGAAAGGGCAGACAGGTCCCCAGACGGGAGTCAAGACGGTGGCCAAGCCACCACCATCAGCCCAAAAGGGTCAAGTGAAAGCGGGGCAGGACACGAAGAAGGCGAATTCGACTGTGAATGTGAATGTGGCGGGAAATAACAAAGGAACGACGGGTCCCCCTGGAAATAACAAGAAGCACAAGAAGGGACAGAAACATCAGCAGTATGATGTTGTCGTCACCATCGATCTGGTAAAAAATTTGTTTTCTCTCTCTATCTATCCATCTCTCCGTCCTCTCTCCTTCTCCTCTCCTTCTTCTTCTCTCTTTCCCTACTTTGAAACTTTCTTCCATCTAGAATCTAGAATGTAGAATGTAGAGTGTAGAATGTAGTCCGTATTCTTATTCCGTAGACAGTCGTTATCCTTTCTTTTCCCTTTCTTCAACTTCAACTTGAACTTTCTCCCAATCCTCTCATCTTCTCCACTTATACTTTACAGTTTAGACTTTATACACACACTTTTGTATATTATAATAGTATATCCATATCAAATCTACATTCCACATCTTCATATTTCATAATATCATATAATATCATATTATCCCACGAAACACAAACCGACGACACAACCATCGTTATTTGGTTGTCATCGTCGTGCGTTGCATACCGACATCGTTAAGATGTCGTCGTAACG
>JAQGBH010003753.1:0-18868 GCA_034698265.1 Sminthurinus aureus
AAATCATAGACATCTATGTTGAAAACGCACAAATCACATGTTTACACTTGAAGAATATTTAATTTGTGCCTTTTACACATAGATGTCTATGATTTCAAGGAAATCACGAAGTCGAAAAAACTATTTGGCGCCTAGATTGACTCGCCTTAGTTATTAATTATGAATTGTGACTTAAAACTCAAAAACCAAGTCCCAAAAATGAAAAAGGATTAAGCTCAAAAGATTGGTTCATATTTTTATGCTGTGCTCGCTACTCACAATTCAGTGGTCGCACACCATTTTATTGCAAGTAAGTAGATTGTTTGGATTTTGGATTTACATTGTACATTGTACACTGTACACATGTACAAAAAGATAAAATTGGAACAAGAGAAGCTCAAGCTGTAACCATATGAAGTATGAAGAATTAGGATTTAGGATGTAAAACACAAAATGCAAAAAAAAATCAAGAATGTGTTGTTGTTGTTATGATTGTAACTTGTAGGGAGTAGTGGAGAAGAGAAAAAAAAGAGAGAAGACGTCTTAACAAAATCAGAGTTTATGATATGATTTGATATTTGATGTGACGATGACGAACAGTTTTAAGAGTACAGAGAGTTTAGTGAATGTGAAATGTGGATGAATAAGAGATTTGATTGGATTATGAATAATTTCTTGTGGTTCTTTGGTTTGGTCTGGGATTTGAGTTTTGAGTGTGATACCTCAAAACTCAAAACACAAAACGCACAACTCAAACTCGCGAAGACAGACGAGAAAGAGAGAGAGAGACGGAGAGAGTGAGATTATTATTATTGTCATGTCATTAGTCTAATTTCAATGTGGATGCACTTGAATGCCTGTATCTCTACTCTGTATTTCGTATTCTGTATTCTGTATCAACGTGTACGTGAACTCCTTTCTTGATTCATTTGAAATCCATCCAAAATCAAAATCAAAACTTTGAACTCAACTCAACCGAAATTGACAGTCAGTCAGTCAGTCAGTCAGAAATCAAGAAAAATCAAGACACGATACTCGATACTCGATACACGATAGAAAATAGACAGTAGACAGGCAGACAGAGAATAAACATTTCAAAATTCAAACTCCAAGTTTAAGCGAGCAGAGAGCGAAGGGGACTGAAGAAAGGAAACCAAGACAAAAGTTTAGTCATGTCATGCACATTGCCAATTGAAAATCGGCAGCTAAACAAACAAGCAGATGAAAATACGCAAGAGCATCAAAATTTACAGAGGAATATCTTGATTCTCATGTTTTCCCTGAAATATGTTCGAGAACGAAAAAGGAAAGGGATCACAATGGTTGAATGAGTAAATACTCATTTACTTTTGTCTTTTGTTTTGTTTTGCAGTCACACTCCCTCTTCCTTAATTTCCACTTTTTACACTTTCAAGTTCATTGACAAATGACAATTGAAATGGAATGGAATTGGCATTCGAGTGTGGAATGGTACACACATTGATCATTTGATCATTTGAGCATTCACCAGTCGATCGGATTGTCACAGAGCCAACACCTTATTCACTCTCTTATTTTTATCAAGTGTACAGTCTGGAACATTTTACTGTTCACTTGTCTTGTCCTACCTCTGTCTTGTGACTTGTGACTTGTGACTATTGATCAAGGTTGGGCTTGTAAAAAAGGTTAAGCTTGTCATTTGTTTTATCTTGAAATTTGAATATTCAAAGTTTCTCACTGGATTTGGATGTGGACTTGAGACTGCAAACTCTAAACTCTAAACTCATTTGATAAGACTTGATCAGATGAAAAATCAAGTTCAGAGTCCTTCGAGTTAATAAATTTGATTCCTTTACTCTATCTATTTATTTTGGATTCCTTTCTGTTTTCTGTCTTTGCTTTGGCCATCTGTGTCTTGTCATGTGTCTAAAGTCTAAACAGCAGCATAAAAAACACATATAGAAAATATAAAAATATAATGGACGAAGAAAAATAATTAGGAATTGACAGGTTGACTTAAAAATGAAACACGAAACATGAAACATTTTTATTATTATCATGATTATTATTGTTATAACTTTTATTGTCATGATGAAATTGCACATGATGAAATGGCCCAGTACTTTTGAGTTTGACATTGACATTTACATGTTATTTCATGCATATTTTATTTTGGCTCGCGGAAGCCTAAATTGTTGACTGTTGAATGCTAAATGCTAAATGGGTGCATACAATTAATTCATAATCATAACAATAATCATCAAAGTGACGGCGATGATAATAATAATAATAATGTTAATATTCTAATAGCCCATGAATCGTGGATAATACAATAAAACCTGTGTAATGTGTATCTGTAATGTGTAATCTGTATGCATGTAGAGATGTAGAGTAAGAGGTGAAGTCAGTAATAATTACTATGATTTTTTATTATTCGGATGGGATGCTGATACATACACATTGGACATTATTACAATCCTCATTGTTTGTGAGACATGAATTGTGAGGGAATTAATATATATTTAATATAGCCGCCGTCCAACGTCCAACTTCCAACATCCAACATGATGTAAAATACAAAAGGGCGAGAGGAAGTAACAAGTAAATGTCGTAGCTGATGAGATGATGTTTCTTGTGTGTGAGTTTGTGTGTTGTCTTAGGTCTTATAAAAACCTGTCAGTTGTAATTGTAATAGATTTGCTCGTTTTGCATTTTGCATAACAATGAGCAGCCACACTTGGAAATTTCCCTCACACTCACTCATTCACTCACGTCCACAATGTACAATGTACAGTCTTCAGTCTGCAGTCCGCAATCAATCCCATGCACAATGGATTTTAGATTTCCTCAGTCTTTTGAGAGAGACAGAGAGAGAGAGAGAAGAAGAGCAGTGATATGATGTATTGTGCTGTATAACATGTGTGTAATGTGTGTGTTGTGGACTCGTTCATAAAAAAAGCGACGCCACAGTAGCGTAAATAATTGAATGCTTTCACGATCAGTTTCAAGAGTGAACTTGGCCATTTATCCATTAACCATTTAACAATTTAGACATTGAGTAAAGAGTACAGAATTTATGCAGAATACAGAAAACAGAAAAGCGTACTGAGCAGACACTCGCGTCCTTTGCTTTTTGTCGTTGTCTTCGTCTTTAGTTTCGTCTTGTGTCTTGTGCTTCTTGGTCTTTGTCATTTTTTGCTCATAGGCGGGGAAGTTGCTACAGTTGAGCATTGAGCATCATGACGATGACGATGAACACGAGTGAAGAAGAAGAAAAGGAATGAAAGAAAAAGGAATCACAGATATTATGTGTGCATGAGACCATGTTGAGTATTGAATACTAATCACATAATACACACGAGGATTTATTCCTTGGGTGGATGTTGAAACCTTCATTTGGATTATCGAACTTTGACTTGAGATAGGATAGGATTGAATTGAATTGAGTTGGATTGGATTGTTGAATAATTAAGGAATGTATCAGGAACCTGGAACTAGATCTAGATTTTACACCCTTTTGTTCGTTTCTGGATTGTGGATTGTGGATCGGAGACCTTGGAATTGGAATAATGAAAAATACCATTTCTTGTACTTGTACTTGTTCTGGTTCTGGTTTTTGTTCTTGTGGTGAAATGAACGAGAGCAATTTATAGTTAATTAAACTGGAGCAGTACAAGAATAAGAAATATTATACAAATTGGAATAGCGCATACATGTACAGAATTAATTTTATTATAATTAGGACGATGAGGAAGGAATTTTCATAATATATCAAGTTTTCTATATTTTTTTTTCATCATCATTATCATAATCATAATGTAAAATGTAAAATGTAAAATGTAAGACGTACAATGGGATAATGGACATAAAAAAATGTGTTTCATCTTTCATCTAGTTGCTGTCGTAGATGGTAGAGAGTCAAACTCAAAACTCAAAACTCAATACTCTTCAGAGTTGATCTGCAATATTTAATGATAATTAGTTTTCGTTTTCATTTTGATTTTGGCATTTGTTGGCAATGTGTGCGTGTATGCACATAATAATATAGAATATAATGTAGAATGCAAAACGTAGTCAAGTGTGTAGTGTGTAGTAAATACAACTCGACGCGTACATATGCCGCTTTGTATTTTATGTACTCTTGTTTTTGCATTTTGTATTTTGTCATATCACATTTGTATTCTGTTCAACAAAGACTTTTGGCTTGGTTCTCTTCCTTTGTCTTTTCTTTGTAATTTGTAATCCTCAATTTCCAAATGCCCTCACTCGCTCACTCACTCATTCACTCACTTTTCACGTGAATACTCAATACTCAATCTTACACAAAGTAAACTGTACAAAATCCTGTGCACTGTGCACATCATGACGAAAGACTCACAGACTAAATACTTTTTACATTACCTTAATTGACAATTAGACACATTGATGATCCATTATTTAGAGGAGGAGGAGAAGGAGAGGAGGAGGAGGAACAAGAAGATGATAGAAAACTCCAACACCTGCGACGAAAAAGACAGGCACATGGTCGTCGTCATGGTCCACATCCGGGTGTGGACAACATGTATCCCTCGTCACACTGGACCACATCCGATCCAGGTGCAACCACACCCAGAACCACAAATCGACAACGGAATGTGACCCCTCGTGACCTATCATGGGCTGACATGAGCTATGCCAATCATCATCGACTCTATAGACCCGTCGTCCCTCCCTCCAGACCTCAAGGTTCACAAGGACCCTTCAACCTCCTTCAGCAACAACCACAACTCATCAACATCATCCCGCACCAACATCACCACTCCCAACATCTCCAACATCTCCAGCAGCATCACCAACAACTACTACAACAACAAGAAGAAGAAGAACAAGATCAACAACAGGAACTTCAAAGAGAACCTCAATCACATCCGCATCATCGTCAAAATAATCCATTGATTGGTTTTCATCGAGATCCACATCCAAACTCACGTCCACATCGACTAACAATACCTCGAGCTCCATCAGCCAGACCTACGAATAATCCTCTGAACAGTCACAGTCATACATTTCAGAGACAGAGACAAAGACATCATCAAAATCTCCTTCATCCTCCACAAAATCAACATGAACATGAACAAGAGCGAGAACGAGATCGCGATCGAGACGCCAGCGGCTCGGATGAACTTCTAAGAGACAGTGGAGAAGAGCTAATAGAGGAAGAGGGAGGAGAAGATCGAGAGCTGGATGAACATCGAACAAGTGATGAAGAGCATGAAAATAGTAGTCAAATCAATGACAATGACAATCACAGTAATCATAATTATAACAATAACGATAACAATGACAAAACTTTTAATGGAAATGTTCAACTTTTGGACGGATTCCAACCGTCAACACATCCAATGTGGACAACCCATACTCCTTTGACGCGTGACGACGAGCAGTAACTACTCATTTATTCAAAATACAAAATACACATGCATACTTGATTGACTTTTTTTATTATTAATATTCTTTGTTCTTTTCTTGGATTCAAAATGACATACTATTTACTATTTACTATTTAACTTGAATGTTGGACGATAACAAAAAAAAAACAAACTATAAAATCTAACAAAACTGGTTTCTTTCTAAATGGCAGTTTTCATCCAGATTTAAGATTTAAATGGTTTTCCCATAATATAACAGAGAGCGAAAGAGAGAGAGAGAAAAAAATGCTATAAATCATTAATGACTGGATTTTATGACTTGGAATGTGAAACGAGATTATTTACTGGATATTTCAGATCTGTCAATGGCGGAGGTAAATCAGCAGTTACTCAACAACAGGAGATAATTGTAGATCCGGAATATTTGTCTCAGCGGTATGCAGCCAACGCCCCAGTCAACGCAACTGGAGGAAATTTGTACTATGACGATTCCTACTATGTCTATGATGATGAAAAGGAAGCTCAATACGACGACGTTGGTAAGTTTGTCATTTATCGTCCATGGATGAATTATGAATTATGAATAGACACAGAGGAACGTGTTTCCACACAACAAGCTCAAAGCTCAAAGCTCAATAATTATTTTACTAAACAATAAAAACATGTGTATTTGAATAGACTACAAGACGAATCAACAACAGCAGCAATCGCCAGCTCCTCAAGTTCAACAACAACAAGTTGTAGTTGTGCCATCAACCACCCGACGCCCTGTGGTGGTGTCCACTGAACCTCCAACACCCGCCACTCGAAGACCTGTCACTGCCGCCCCTGTCAAAACTAGCCGAGGATCAGCTCGTCATAAGACCAACTCTGGACGTCCTACTCTCAAACCCTCATCAACCATCGTCAAGGACGTTGTTGACAATGTCAGAGACGTTTACGTTGACCGTAAGAAATTTTTCTGCAGCTATTCTAAATATGATTCAAAATATTATACAACTTGTTATTAAAATGTTATTAATTATCACATGTTTTGTATTTTGTATTTTGTATCAGCTCCTTCCCGTCCAGCCTCAGTTTACGAAACAGTTGTTCCAAATACTCCAGCCACAAAGTGCCGAAAGGATGAATGTATTCTTCCCGATTGTTACTGTGGCGGAAAGGATATTCCTCAAGGTCTCCAAGCCAATCAAGTACCACAAATTGTTCTGCTCACCTTTGACGACAGTGTAAATGACCTCAACAAGGATTTGTACCGAGATTTGTTCGAAAAGGGACGAAAAAATCCAAACGGCTGTCCCATCAGTGCAACTTTCTATGTATCACACGAATGGACCGACTACAGTCAAGTTCAAAACTTGGCTGCTGATGGACATGAAATTGCATCTCACTCTGTATCGTAAGTTGTCAATTCTCAATCATTTCATCTTTCATCATTTTCCATAATGAATAATAAATAATAAATAACAATAGTATTATTAAATGGTAATAAAATTACATTGAACCATTGAACCATTGGAAATTGGAACCATTATTGATAATTGATAATGGTATTAAATTACATTTAATTTGAGTCATGATGAAATATGAACAAGAGAAAAAGAAGACGGAACAAGACGGACTTTTGTTCCATTCTACATTTTGTCTTTTGTGATACAATAATAATAATTTAATTAGTTTATTGCAGTATTTAAAGACGATAATGATGATGATGATGATTATTATTATTTCTTAATTTTCTACATGATTTTTCATATCGTAATTTTCATAGATCAGTGAAACCACAATTCACAATAGTAATTGGCTGTAAATGCTTTATGATGATGATGTGTGTATGGTGTTTGGTGTATGGATTAACCATAAGTGTAATAGTGATGTGAACTATGGCTACTTTTGTACATAAAACATGAAACAGCAAACATGCAGCGTGCATGAGGTGAGATGAGTTGTATAATGGATTATCTATAATGTACTTTGTATTTTAATATGATACAGTCACAGCTTTGGTGAGCAATTCAGTCAAAAGAAATGGGAGAAGGAAATTGGAGGACAGAGAGAAATATTGGCTGCTTATGGAGGAGTCAAGCTGTCCGAGGTAAGTCTATCGTCCATTGTTACTACTATTCTTCGAAGATATTGTACATTCTATAGATTCATTATATGATACGATTGTTGCGGTGTACACTCCACAATCCACGTACTTACATACAGCATGTTGTTGTGATGATGATGTGGTGGAAATGTGTGAGTACTTTTAATAGACTAATTAATATAAATGGGATGAGTAAGTTGTAAGTTGTGAGAAAAGTTGATGGAGATTTCTCAATCCAAAGTAATAAAACATGTAAAGTTGGATTTATGTATTTATGTTTATATGTTTTATGTTCACTCTCTCTATTTCTTTCTTTGTTAATTGTGGAAAATAGGTTCGTGGAATGAGAGCTCCGTTTTTAGCCGTGGGTGGAAACAACATGTTTAAGATGCTTCATGACTCCAACTTTACATATGACTCGAGTATGCCTGTCTACGAGAATAAACCACCGTCATGGCCGTGAGTGCAGTCACATTATATTATATTATATTTATCAGTTTCATCAAATCATGTCATCAACTATTTTTATTTTTTATCCAAATGTTAAAATCATGTTAGCAGTCAACAGTCAACACTATAAATTATAAATTATAAATCCAGTTTAATAAATAATAATAATGATCCAAACGAACAACATCCTGGTTTTTAGATACACACTGGACCATCGTATCTTCCATGATTGTATGATTCCACCATGCCCAACAAAAGCTTATCCAGGAGTTTGGGAAGTTCCAATGGTAATTTTCCCCCTTTCAAGTTTCAATTTATCAAATACATTTCCTAGTTTCTCTTTTATTACTAATTACCAATAATCATAATTACAATTACAATTATCAATTACCAACATCAGTTATCAATTTTCATCATCTTCAACACCAACCAACACTAATACTACTCTTGCATTTCCATTGTGTTTATTCATTAGGCATTGTTTTCCTTCTTGTCTCTTTCTCTTTTTTAATCAGCTTTTGTTCTTTTTTTTGCTCTACAGGTCATGTGGCAGGATTTGAAGGTACGTTTTTTTTAAATCATTCATTATTCATTATTCTCATGTAAATTTGTAGTTTTTAGTTTGCGCATTTTTCCACTTACATTTCATTTGGAGAAAAAAAAGAGAAAAATATATGGCATGAACTTTTCTCAAGTTCTAAAGAAGCCAAAGAAGAAGAAGAAAAATAAGTATAAAATGTCATGTAGTTTTGTCCTTTTATCCACACGGTTAGAATTTAGAATTATTGAGAATAAATGTAGCTGTAGATATGTGCAATGTACAAATTGAGCTTATTTAATAGTAAACAGGGATGGACCTTGACCTAGACAGGAATATCATATTTCCATTGACATTTTATTATCAAGATTGGGTTGAAGATGAGTAACATTTTAGCATTAAAAATCTACGGTATAAATGCTCTTTGCTGTTTGCATTTTAGATGGTACATTCCACATTGGACGTAGACAGGGAAATGTTGTTATCATAATATTTGCATTTGCATACTAAATGATGTTGATAACATCTGCCTACTCCACTCTTTAGACTACTCCATTCTCCATACTCCATACATGCATTTGCCTTTGAAAGGAGTAAATAAAAAAATGGCTTCTTTTTCCCATTTTAAATTTTATAGGACTTGTCTTTGTCATCATCATGAAAATTAGTCATTAGGTTGACAATGACATTAGATACTGTGTCTGATTTCTGATGTGCAAAGTACTTTGCAGATACAATCGTTTCTTCTTCGTCTTCGTCTTGTTCAAGGTAAAAAGAAAAAACTAGACGCTGTCTCTTATCACACTGAATACTGCATACTGAATCTCGTATGTTGGATGAGACAAGAGAACAGAGTACAAACTTTGAGTGCGCAGTTACTTTTTTATTTTGAACCTGAAAAATCGGAACATTTGAGTTTTGAGTAGTTAATCGTTTTTGTTCAGTGTTCTGAATTCTCTGAATCCTTTTATTTTAGCTTGAGTTTTGAGAGTTGAGTACTGAGTTTAGGTGTGTAAAAAATTATTAGAATATGAGTATTTCAAATTGTGGATGATGAGCTGAGAGACGAGGTCGGAAAAATAATGAAAACTGAACTGAAGAAAATGCCGTTGGATGACTGACTAATTAATCTTGTGCTTAGTGCTTAGTGTTTACAATTAGTACTGAGGTGCATTAGTAAATAAATATGCACTTGGGTGATGCGTGGAGATTTGGCGATTGGGAGCTGGGAAATGTAATGCCATTTCAGTGTAGTTAATTTACAATATAGCCCATGCCATGTCTACGTGTTAAGTGTTTATACATTCTACATAAATCTATACTCTATACGCACCTGCTTCTTCATGATTAGGCTATTATTTTGTACGGAATATCTATTATGCTGTGATCTCCTTGATTTTCAAATTTAAATTACAGTTAGATGGTCGTTAAAATTATTACTTTTATTGCCATTAAATTACCTTTATTATGAATTATGATTGAATGATGGACGAGCGAGTGGAGTGATGAAAGGCTGTCATATTTTTGTTCTCCTTACGTGTTTCATTTTTCAATCAGTGATGCTGTTGTTGTTGTCTTACATGTTGAATGTTGAACATGGAAGGTATTCTTTCAATTTTTCAATGGACATCAATTACAATCAAAACATAAAATCTCTGTACACAAAACACAAAATACAAAAGATCGGACACACATGTATTTATCATACAAATTACAGAGTTGGTAATGGATTTGTGATTGTCATATCAGCGTTTGGGTATTATTATTACTTATTCATGTAGTTTTTTTTATAGATTACAAATTTAATATCCATATCTCATATCTCCATACTATATATATGTATATGTATGTACATCAGATTATGTATAAGTATTTCTCCTCTTCTTCTTCTTGTTATTTATTTACTACTCCCTTGCTATAGATTGCTTATGCATTATGCACATACTCACATAATAATAATAATAATATGTGATTAAGAGCAAAGAAGTAGAAAAACTGAGCCTGTGCTTTATTTTATGACTGCCGTAAGGGCACAGCATATGTTGTGTACAATATTATGCCCACTCTATACTCTAGTCTCTGTTCTACGTGCATGCATGTATTCTATGAATCGATTTATTCAATTTCCAACTAATTAATGGGCCAGTTCTCCTTGATGATGTTTATACATGAGAGTATCATATTCGATATTCGATGCACAATCCATACTACATAACAGTATACAAAAGGGAGAGAATTGAAAATAGAATAGATCTCTGCGTATGTATATAATAAGTAATAAGTAGT
The DNA here is from genome assembly GCA_034698265.1 of Sminthurinus aureus. Taxonomy (NCBI): domain Eukaryota; kingdom Metazoa; phylum Arthropoda; class Collembola; order Symphypleona; family Katiannidae; genus Sminthurinus; species Sminthurinus aureus. The sequence continues at coordinate 10,733 of JAQGBH010003753.1, forward strand.
ATGGATTATGGATTATGAACTGGATATGTGCAAAAAAACCCAAAGTTTTATTATATCTACAATCTACATGAGGGACAGAAAAGACAGAAAACGAGGAGTCGTCAGCAAATAAGTTATTTAACTAGCGAGCTAAGCGGAGCTGAGCTGAGCTGAGCTGATGACTGGTGAGCGAGCCAGAAGGCAAAAAAGGGAGTGTGCATCAATTATTGCTTTATAAACTTGTCATTCTCATGCTAGCCCGTCATAATAAACGTACTAATGATTATTTCTCGAGTAAGAATTCAATAGTATTGAGTATTGTAGCTACTACAGCTACTAGAACAAGAACAAGAACATGTATTGATGTCCATTCATCGTTCCTTGTCCGTCACTTGTTAGTTCTCATCCATCTACAATCAACATTCAACATGCTTCACTCAATACATGTAGCGTATCTCTCGAGTCTCGATTCTCGATGAAATATGTACACAACATTGGCCATTGGAAATTATGGATACGTTTTGTGGATTACGTACCTTCTTGTTTTGTTCTTTGTATGTATCGCTCAAACAATAATGAAATCAGAAAAAATGTCCTCAAGCTGAAGCCTAAAACTTGATTTTTGAAGGAATCGTTACTCAGAACTCAGAACTGCACCATTTTTAAGACGGTTGAGAATGCAAATTGTGCATTGTCCACCAAAACATTATTTTTCATGTTGTGGGTTCTGCATTTTACATTCTGGATTCTAGACTGTACATTGTACATAGATGACCAAGGAATTGATTTCAATTTTCAATTCAATTAAATCATAAAATAAAAGAGAAACTGATTAAATAGTATAATAATGTGCTGACTATTGACTACTTGCTTGCTCATGAGAGTAGCGTCATAAAGGCAGTTTACACATGTTGTGAGTGATGGGAAAAAGGAATGATTGTCCAAAAGATAAAATGTAGTGAGAGTGTTATATGACACTGTAAAAAATAAAAAAAGATATCACTTTTCTCACACGTGGTGTGCTACGTTCAATGTTCAATGTTGGATGTTAGATGTTGGATGTTGGACGGTCTTAGATTTTCCATGGGATAGGGATTTGTAAATTGTGTGTGTGTGTGTGTGTGTTTGTGATATTGACACATAAACCGTTTCGTATTACACGCTCGTCTCTTGTCTTTGGTGATTAGATAAAATTAAATATACATAAAAGAATTTATTTATTTATTTATTTTCCAACTAAAAGAGTCATCTCGGATGACATTCACATTTACATTGCAGCCAAACAAATCAAACCCAAACAAACCACAAAATTGTCATAATCATAAACTAGCATTATTTGTTTCTTGTTGTTTGTTAGTTGTTAGTGGTTCATAATCTATCGTATTGTCATACAAGTCAAAGGTCGCGAGGTGTTACATGAGCATAAACAGCAAACAGCAAACAAACTCAGCGGGGTTCCTCGTCACTCTACATCGTAAATAAGAAAAGAGTAAAACCTTAAACAGCTACAAGTTGGAACATTAAACAAGATACCAACTTTGAGTACAAACAAACAAATGAAATGAAATGACATGAATCTATTTACACAATTTGTCTATCTCATCCACGTTTTACTTTCAACTTGCCTTTTTACGTATAAATTACAAACAAATGATGAGCGTCGTGGATAATGTATAAAGTGTATATTGGTATAAAGTATAGAGTGTGAATAACACACATGTAATTGATTAGGAGTCATGATTTTCCAGTTAGGAAATCGAGTGTCGAGTAATATGTGCTATGTGCTATGCACAAGTCATGTGCACCTTTGTACTTTCTGCTAAACTTCTCCTTAAAATTAGAGCAAATGATTTAGACTTTTGTAATAATAAATGATTTTCATGATGACTTCAGGGCGGGCGTTGTTCCATGGGTGATGCTTGCTCCAATCCTCCAACTGCTGAAGGCGTCTACAACATGCTTGCTAAAAACTTTGAACGACATTACACCACAAACAGGTACGTTTTATTCTAAGAACAAATAAAAAACTAGGTATTCTTTATTACCAAATCTAGATGAAATGAATGAATTTGAACTATCAGTTCCATCAATATCCAATTCATCAATGACATGTTATCTTGATTGTAAAATTTCAGAGCACCTTTTGGACTTTACTATCACGCCGCTTGGTTCACTCAACCACATCACAAAGTAAAATTTTATTTTAAAAGAAAATATTATTATTATTGATTCCTTGCCAATTTTCTCATAAATGTGATAAATATTTTGGATAAAAATTCAAAATATACAATAACTACTAATGATTGACGTATGGAAATTTTAGGAGGGATTCGAAGCATTCTTGGATACATTGGTCAATATGGATGATGTGTGGTTAGTTACAAATTGGCAAGCCATTCAATGGGTAAGAGACCCAACTCCAATTAACAGAATACTCAACTTTGAGCCATGGAGCTGCCATAATAAGGTACTTTTCCCTCTTGTACACTTTCCATTTCATTTTCTTCCGTCGTTATTAAATAATATGAAATACATGAAATACATACATCCGTAATATCATGTCCCCCACATGGGTTTTTTAGCTGTAGAGGCAGTTGTGTAAAAGTGTAAAAATATGCTGGAAAATCCAGTATTAATTTTCTCAAATGTCATTTTCCTGTTACTTTTGCACTTTTACACAACTGCCTTGTTTCTTTGGACTTGGGAATGTCAAGGATAAACATATGACACATGTACAATTTTACGCATAGATAAATTACCTAAAGTATGCCGTTCAAAATGGTCAAGCGATTTTGATAAGTGAGGAATGATGATGACTCTATTGAAAACTCAGTCCATGTTTAGTGTCGGTATCGTGATGTGTACTTGTGTATAGGAATGGAGTGTGAGTGTGAGAGAACATGGAGGGATCAAATAAGATAGTATGAAAGAAAGAGAAAGTAAATGTTTTTCTGTGTTATATTGTGCACTTGTATTGAGAATTGAGAATTGAGGGATTCTAAGCATTGGGAATCTCCAATATTGACATCCTGCTCCTTGCATGCAACTTGAAAACTTAAGTAATAATAATAAATAATAAAACTGTGTACGTACTATACATACATTGTAGTTGCACGTAACTATATGCCTTATATTTATGTACATGTGTACGCTCTAAATTTCTGAAAAGGAATTTGAGCTGTAGGTCGTCATTCGTCGATAAATATAAAATATAGTAATGTTATAAATATGCATTTAGTATGTAGTATGTACACAGAACCACATGCTACACACTATGTACTCTTGATCAGGACTACTGTGTTATAAAATATATATGGAAAACATAGAAGAATGTAAATGAATTTACCCTACAATCTCCATTTGCATGCTCATGAAAAACCAATAGTGAAATAAAATACACACGAGAGAATGTTCATAAATACTAAATATATATACAGATTTATCTTATGCGAATTTACAACTGAAAATTTACAACCGTTGAGAAGGAGAAGAAGGTGAATTATTCATGGTTGCAATTTAAAGAAATGCGTGCAAATAGTTATAGGTATAGACGAAACAGAGGAACAATTTATTTAATTGTCACGTTTTTAAAGTACGTACACACACATATGATAACTGTATTATTATTATTATTACATATCATTGAGAGCAAGGATCACATCATGTATTTATGCATGTGTTTTATGCAGTTTAGTCATTTGTGTGCATGTACAAGAAAGTCGAGTCTAGTAAATTAAAGTCAAATATAGAAACCCCGTCAAGTTGCAGAGAGTAACCCTAATAATCATAATTATCATTAAAAATGCATAGAATATGTATATTAAATGTATTTCTATATTATGATTATGCTTTGTACTTTGTACACCATGTAAAATAAGCTTCATTTAAAATTTTCTACAATTTTTGTGTACTAACTATTTTTGTCGTTTTTTTTTCTTTCTTTTCTCATCTTATTTTTTTTTATTATTAAACCACAAAAGGATCGTCCCCGCAGGTAACTTATTTATCTATTTAATTCTTGGTGAAAAGTTAAAATGTCTATATATATACTGTATGATTTAAATTATTATGTAACAAATGAATTTCATCCTTTTATATTTTTTTCTGTATGTGCAATTTCCAGATGTAATCACCCCAAAGTATGCAATTTATGGCATAAATCTGGTGTGAGATACATGAAGACTTGTCAAACGTGCCCTGCGCAGTATCCATGGACGGGAAATAGTGGCATCCCAAAATCACTGAATAGCCTTTAAATTAATTTAAATGGGCTATAGTGTATTTTATTTTTTAAATTTTGATAAGAAGTTTTCTTTGTTTTGTTCGAAGACTTGAATCTGTGATAGATTTAAGGACGGGGACTTGAATCTTTCAGATATATATATGTATATACAATAGACAATGTAAAATATCTGAAAAAAAAGCATGCATATTTATACAGCATAAAGTTACTTCAGATATTGTTATACAAGTACATACACAAATACATAAATACATAAATGTACCTTACAAAAAACAATCAAACAAAAAATTTATGTAATCTTCGTATGTATATTATTATTATAGAATATATTTAAATGTATAAATATTTACAATACATGTATATATCTACTATATATATATATGTGCTTCCGGACTGATATATGGGATGAATTCAAGACTTTTGTAAAAAAAAAAAAAAAAATAGCAGACGGATTAATTGAATGGAAACTTTGAGACATATGAAAAAGGTCAGATCAAGTACTCTCAACTCTCAAGTAGTGAGCAATTAGTATAATTATGAACAAATTTAGATACAAACGTGAGGCTTGTTTCCATAATATTTATTTGCACACGAGTTTTGATTTTTGTCGAGAGCAAAGAGAAAACTGCAAACGATTTGGAAACTGAAGGATACTTGAACTGATCTTGTATATTATGCCTTGTTTTAAGCTTTGTTCAATTTATCCTACTTTTTCTCTTCTGTTTTTTTATATGAAAGCCTTCAATTCCTTTCAATTGAATTTCCGAACATAAACGATACAAACCAACAAGTTTTTTATATATACACAAAAATGATGACTGAATGATGAAGACAAAATACGTGAGTACATGAATGAGCAAGAGACAAGTTTTTTTTAGAGTTTTTCAATGTTTTTATTCGATTTATTCTCAATATTTCTTTTTGCAGTTGTAAGCATTTTGTTTAGCGGTGTGCATTTTTGATGAATATCTGACAAGGCTAATAAAACGCTTTTATATATTTTTTTCCGTATATAGTTTTTTGTTTTGTATAGATATTCTAAATGCATTTATATATATATATATCCTGTATTTTTGTTAAAAAATACATCTTATTATATAATATTTTCTGAAATCTTGAGTTTATTTCTTTGCGAATTTGACAAATATTGTAGTTTTTTTTAAATTGTTGTAAATTTTTTATTTTTGGAAGACGACGAGAATTCTATTCGTTTCTGACGACATAAAACACACACAAGGAAAAACACAAAAAGTATTATTGATTAAAATACCATAAAATAAAATAAAACAAATCAAATTGATAATAAAAATAAACTTATTGTAAAAAAAAGGAAAACGATTGGAATCGATCGATTTTAATAATACTTCTTACATACCATCATAATATAATTTTTCCGTTTTGAATTTACATATTTTCATAACTTTACGTTTTGCTTTGAGCAATAAATATTTATTCTTTGTTATACAAGTTTTGTTTTTCAGTTTTCAGTATATATATATATATAGATATATATACATATATATAGACAGTGCGATTATTCGGTTTTTTATTATTATTATTATTGTAGTAGTTACGTATAATGTACTTTGTATCATCATCATATAGATATATATATGTATCATATTGTATAGAGTTACAAATTCTCCAAAACTAAAATGTTCATGTTTACTAGTTAAATAATTAATGCAACAATCATCGCAACAGTAATAATCAACAATAGTAATTGAATCAAAATAATAATAATAATAACAAATCATTGTAAAATTTTCCTTTTACCGGACAAAGAAAATTAGTACTTAAATAATTAAAACGTGGAAACGGTATACAATCATAGTATAATACAATACATAGTTTAAATGTTTACAATAGAGCACCAGCGCTTATAAGTAGTGTAATATAATAATATAATTTATAATAATAATCTTGTTGACTACGCCTTTGGAGTTTTCTCGCACTTATTTTCGATAGTTACGCCATTACGTAATATAATAATAATATAATATAATGTAATGTAATAATAATAATAATTATTACACATATGCTCTACGAGTCTCTCCCAAATATCCAACACTCTAGGGTTTTAATGACAAAGTCATTCTCTTCCACCAGAGCTGGGTTACCATAAGTGGAACATTCTTCCGTTCTACCAACAAATAGATCACCATCCAGCCAGAGACCGAATTTACCACTGAGAAAAAGGAACAAGAAAAGATGATTTACCATTAGAAATCATACTGTTTCATAAATTATGAAAAGAATTAGAATAAAATACATGTATATATGTAAATATTTAGAAAAACAGATTTAATAAAGAATTTTCGAAACAATGATTGTATACTTACTCTCCTGCACCGATGGATAGAGATTCATAATTGCCTTTAACAAAATACATATTTTCTCCAGTCCTACAACAAATAAACCACAACACATAGATATTTATGAATCATACATAAAAGACATAAAAGAAAGAAACTTGTAACTTGTAGTAAAAACCGTTGACATCAACTCGATGTTTTGCAAAGGAGTGAATTAAAAAAGAGTGAAAAATAGAAAATAGTACCATTTGAACACATGGAAGTCGGGGCGACAGGTGAATAGAAAAGACTGACCCGTTCCGTAGAAATGATCAGACACATGCAAAGCACATGACACCAACGCCCCAAATACCTGAACACAAAAAAAACAACAAGTAAAAATCATTACAATCTGTGCTCAATAAACTCTAAACATTATTAATATACATTATTAATATACATAATTTCTTCATTTAGATGATGTGACAGAAAACAAGTTTTAAAAAAAATAAAGAAGAAAGTTTTACTACACTTTAGACATTTCATAGGCAATAGAAGAAAATGAATATTTCTTTCATCTCTATAAAAGTATAGTATGAAGACTCTGGAGTCAATCGCTTAAAATAGTATACATAATACATAGTAATTATAATATAAAAAGTTACTGCTAACTGCTACGAAAGTAGGAGGCTGGATTAAGAAGTAAGAGAAAGAATGTGTTTTCACGCAGTGTATTATGAACAAAAACTGGACATAAATATAATGGTATATTAATCCAACTCCTGTAACAACTATGCAGAAACTATTGCAGTCAAGGCCTTTGTATGTTTATAAAGTATATACATGAGTATACACATATCTACAAAGTAGTGATATACGAACATTGCGCATAATATATCCTGCTTATAGTTTACATAATCTAGAAATCTGAAATAAGGTATAACATGAAATAGATCTATATAATATTATGTATTATTATATTATACATATTATGCATATCTACTTCATACAACGAGATGTGCAAAGGCACATGTACATACATATATATGTATAATATAGATATTTCCCACCAAACATAGCTTTTTATTATACTGCATTTGCTTGGATGGAATGAACAGTGAAAAGCCTGGTATTTCTACTCAATTTGCTGCCCTTTTCAATTAAATCTTCCGACTGAACTGTTTGCTCTGTTTATTAAGCACGTTTGAGCTGTAGCTGGTGATTCAATTAGAAAGAGAACGACTTCCTAGCAGCTGGTCTGTTTAAGATTGATAATTGTATCATATTTTGCTACAATAAAACTAGTGTATATACATATATATTACATTCTGACGTAAACTTGTAACTTACTTATCAATCTGCTTGCGTTCCGTTTCTACATAATTGTCATTAGTACTAATATGACCGTAGACCCTAAATCTACATATATATATTATACATGACACATGTTTATAAATACAATCGTTGGCAAAAATTCCTATACACAAGCACAATATTTTTAATTTGGTCATAATTCCATACGTGTATACTGTATACCTATATAAATAGATGCATATGCATATAATATATTATACTCCCTTTCCACATTTCATTTACTCCATTGGACAAATGTTTTCAGTA
>JAQGBH010003754.1:0-18864 GCA_034698265.1 Sminthurinus aureus
TTAAGCTATTGGACTGAGCAACATGGCAAAGTTTACACTTTCCGATAGAGCAACATGGCACAGATCCCAGTCGATTTGTTACATTGTACACGTATAACGTGTGGACGGCCCGTAATTTAATCTGAATTGGATTGAATTATTGAATTTTGAATTTCTTGAGACGGACACACGCAACATAAAATACAAAACGGGACAACTTTCAATAACAAAACCTACGCAAAAACCAAAAGTTCCATTGAATTTGATTGATTTTCCCAATAACTCGCTCTTGACTCTTGACTCTTGACATTCTTGAACCTGACATTGACGTTGACATTGCCATTGCCATTCATTTGCTCACCGGACATATAAAAAAGGAGAAAAAAATGGCTTCTGAGAGGAAATATTCCTTTTACTTCTGTACTTTTTCCATCTTTTCCTGGCTAAATATTCTGCCGATTAAAATTGAGCGACAAAAATGGCAAGAAAAATCTGCATTTTTCAAATTCAGCCTCCAAAGGTCAAAATGGAGAGTTTGGCTGTGGAAGCTGAATTTTGTCATTCTCACTGTACAATCAATTTTTTGGACTTTTTGTTTCATCAAAGTGTTTTTAAATTCAGGAGTGAGGAATTCGGAATCCCACTCGAATGAAAGAGTGTCTGCTCATAATTTTGTATTGAACGGGATCGTTTCATCCTCCGGAATCATGGAAATATTTTGGCTCTTTCACGTCTTTTTCCTGTGGCCGAGTCATTCCATCGCCCTTTTCAATTTCATCACCACACCCGGAAAAAATAGTAGCAAGAGCAAAAAATCTCGGATCAAGGACATTTTACTTTTTTATCTGCCACCAGTGACAAATATTTACGTTGTTGCACAAATTATAGTCTATGTCATCGAATATTTGTTCGATGTTGCGGCTCATCACTTGTGGTTTTCCATTTTGCCAAAAATGTGGAGAAATTGGACCAGTTTTAGCCTGTTGCTTAGCATTGAAGGATTTTCGAGATATTTTCTCACAATTTTGGCTTTTTTGCCCCTTTTTCACTGCTTGTTTTTGAAAAAATGCAGTCTCGTTTTTGACGAGATGAGAGAGCAGCTTAAAAGGTACTTTTTAATTTTTTCGGATTTTTCCGGATTTTTCCGGCTTCAAGTTTTTTTTATGAAATTAAATGTTTTTTATAGACAAAATATTTATAATGTTGTTGATTCTATGCAGATGCAACGATCGAAATTTCAATACGATTTTGAGCGCGCAGTACAAAACTCTGCGAGAAATTCAACTTTTCATTCAGCTCTTTAATCAGAGTAACAAACACGTCATTTTCGCCATGAGGAACATTTCAAATGTCTATGCAATTTTCATGTTTCACACATTTTTTCGCAACATTTTTATCCACCTGCCCCTTGCTGGGTTTTCCGCCATGGTCGCCATTTTGGGCACCACAGTTTTTCCATTCGTCTACGACAAAGCACACAGCATTACCAAAGTCAATTTGATTCGAATGAAAAAACAACTTGTTCACATTTCCATTTCCAGGCAAAGGAAGCATTTCAAACGAGTTTCTGATTTTAGAATGGACAATGACCTCGAGGTCAATTCCAATGTCAATGCCGTCGTGGATATTGACAGGGGCATTGATCACAACATGATCATTGAAATGGAAAGCGAAAAGGAAATGGATAAGGAGATGGCAGTTTTTCAAAGGAAAATCCGTTCGATTCGGGAAGAGAGCATCACTGTTGCAAGTTTTGGCCGCATGGAGCGCATGTCAACTCCGCTCTTTATATTCTTTGTTACTTTGAACTTGGGTCGAATGCTCATTGCTTTTCGATAAATCATCAATGGTCAACCAAAAGTCGGAAATCGAAATATCAAAGACGGAAAAGGCGCGTGGATGCAAAAAACGTACGTTTTACCTCTGACGTTTTACCTCTGACGTACGAAAATACCAAAGTTGATTTTCAATATGTAACTAAAATGTTAAAACTCATTAATTCAGCAAAACTCACAAAACAGGTAGCTGCAAAGTACATTGTGGAAATTCAATTTTTGAAGCAATAGAAACCAGCCGAACCACTTAGAAAATTAATAAATTATAAATTATATAGGAAATTATTTCTCCTTTGTCATTCGTCATTCTCGTCATTTGTCTACAAACTACAAAGCATATCCAAATTTTTTGCTGGTTCCTGGTTTCAGGCACTTTGGATTTGCGTGAAGAACAGGAAATGAAACTGAAAAAATGTACAGTAAAGACTATGCATGGTTCATTCTATTAATTATGATTATGCGTTTAGTTTGAAAAATTACCATCAAATCATTTTTTGTCTTAATTGTGCCGAATTCCAGTAAAAAATAATTGAGTACTAATTGAGTTAAATACATGTTCTTCCTTCCGCGTTTGTCCTTTTATTCACAAAAGTTGCAAAGTATTTTTAATTCACAATCCATCATTCATAATCCAGAATCGAGAATCTAGAATAAAAAGTAGGGCGAAATGCGATAGAATCGTAGATTTGTAAATATGTAAAGATAACACTGAAAAGTCTGTAGGAAAAAATGAGTCTACTTTCTCCAAAAATTTGTTTCTACATAAAAAAATTCCTTCATCTTTGGTAAAGCGTTTCATGCTCATCCATTTTCATGGAACTGGAACTGGAGATTGAATCGAGCAGAAATAAATAGAGCAATCAAAACGTGGACAATTCCATTGGCATTGGCTCTTTAACTTTTCTCTGGTTCTCATGTTCTACTTTTTTGTGGTGGGGTACAAACAAACATTTCGATATCGACTACAATTGAGTTGGGGTGTGTTGCGTCGTTTGGAGTCTTACTTGACCCTACATCCTACATAACAAATTATTTTCTGCCTACTACACGACATTATTTTGTCATTTGTAATTTCGTATCATCTTTCATGACATTTTTTATTTTATATTTTCTTATGTATTATCTGTCAATCTGGAATGTGGAAGAATTATGCACATTGTACATTAATATACATACTTTTATGTAAAATATTATGTCATTCGTCAGCATCTCTTGACTCGTGCATTTATTATTTCATATTTCATCATCGTTTCAAATGTCAATGTGGAAAATTGTTGATACGAGGAGATTTTAAAGTTCCAGGTCAAGGATAAAATATTATTCAGTATTCAACAACAACATGAAGACTTTATGACTATAAATTCAGCTTCAGCTTATGCATAAATCATGGTTTATGGTTTATGGTGAAGTTCATGATTCTTGATTCTTGATTGTAAATCAACAGAGGCTCTTTTTCTACGCAGTATATTTTATTTTTGTTTTATATTTAGATGTATTTATTTTTAAATTACAATACGCCTTTTCCAATTTCTTGCTACTTGTATTTTGTATAATAATATTATATTCATCCCATTCCTATTTCACCTGTCAAAACATAAAATGAACTCGTCCACATTTTAATAAAACGAAAACATAAAACGTACTTTCCATTCCAAATCCCAATCCTTTTGCATTTACATTGTACATTGTACAAAATATTTAATATTTTCAGAGGTTTCTACTTTCTACCTGCATTGGCCCTTGAGCTTTGAGCTTTGACATTCAGACGTATTTTTGTTGTATTTTATATTTTGTACTTTGGATTTTTGGGCCTTCTCAGAATGTTAAAAGGTTCCGTCGTCTATCTATAAAAAAAATGTGTACCCTTGAACTTTAATCCCCTCTCAACTCTCAACTCCAAGTTCTAAACTCTAAACCCCATTTCTATTCTGTATTCTTTTTGTGTAGATAGAACGACAGAACACACTACACACACTATTATACACACAATACACACACAGCTGATTCACATTTTACATTCTCTCTCCACACTCTTCTTATCTCTTCTCGCTAGCGGGAATACGTATTCAAACGAGTACAAAAGTCAAAAGTGAGCTAAATTATTTGTGGAATTTTATTGAATTTTGAACTGTAATAAATTACCAAAAGTGCCTTTACTCTAGTGTGTCAGTTGAAATTATTTGTTGTCCTTTTGTTAATAGTTGTTGAACATTTGATCTACAATCTAAAATCTATAAATTTTGACCGGAAAAACCACCACCACCAAAAGACATTATACTTTATACTTTAGACGATGACACCGGAAGACGTTCAAGTTGAATCCGAAGTTGAACCTCAAGTTGAAGTTAAAAAATCGTCTGGATCTTTCTGGTGGATTTGCAAGTTTTGTGGGAAAGCGGATAAAAATAAATACAAGATTTTGCTACATGAAGATGAAACTCATTTAAAAACACCACAAGATCGAGAACAGTAATTACAATTATTATTATTATTATTTTTTTTAAAAAAAAACATTATTTTTCAGCATATTAAAATTTATTGACATTGAATATTATGTTTTAAATGCTTTACTGTTACAGGTTACAGGCTTTTGATATTATATTATATTATATGTATTTTTTATTTTTTTTGTTTTTAGAGCCCGTCCACAGCGCTGTTATATTGTGAAAGATATGGAAACGTCTCCTTTCTCACACACCAAAACACCGATGCCGATACCGATAGAAGCGGCTCATTTTTCTCTTGATGTTGATGATAATGACGAAGAACAAGAAGAAAAAACAGTTGGAGCTGTAGTTGAAATTGATGATTTACTTGATTCTGAATTTGACTCTGAATGGGAAACCATGATTGAAAATGAAATTGGACAAATAGTAAGAGAAACAGAAGCAGCTGCAGAAGCAAAAGCCAATATCAATACCAATAACAATTCCATCAATTTTGATCAAAATGACTCAATCATATCGGAAATTAAGGATGAAATTAAAGAAGAAATTGAGCCACAAGTTGAAAATCAGTATGATCTCACGTTAATTGAAAACATTAATATTACTTTTGAACCACAAAATAATCAGAACATTCATGAGAATCAACAACAACAATTTATCCAAGTTGAAAGTGTCAAGGAAAATGAACCAAATCCAAATTTATCAATTGACATTCAGCCCCAATTCCCATCCCAATTTCAATTTCAAATGATGGAGATTGATGTTGATGATGCTATCGCTGCCACGGAAACCGTCATCACAGATAATAATAATTTTGATTCGGATTTCAAATATCCCGCTGATAATAAATTCCTGGTCAGAGACAGAGATGGGCAAGAAGAAGAAGAAGAAGAATTCCAAAGTCAAAGCCAAGAAGCTCCTCCTCCGCCTTTGGTTCCACGAAAATTCAAGCAGTTTAAATTAAAAAGCGGGAAGAGGAAACAAAAAAAGAGGGATGGACCGCCAAAAGTCATTTTAGAATTTGCAACCGAACCAGAACCAGAAACAGAGGTCAAAATTGAAGGTCAAGAGGAATTTGTTACAGATGTGAAAGCCAAATTTCCTATTTCAATGGCAAGTTCCTTCAAAAAGCGACGAGGTCGTCCTCCACTAAAGCCAAAAGTTATTGGAATGAATGGAAAAGAAGGAGCGGAAGGGAACAACAATAACAACAACAACCTCATTCAAAGTTCATTTAGAAAGCGGGGAAGAAAACCAAAGCCGAAAATACCATGGGAGCCTCTTGATGAGGACCACAAAGTCAGAATCAAATCTAATCGAAAATTTACTGGACCTAGAAATGGACCTGGAACCAAAAAGGGAAATGGTGCTCGGAGGCCACCTGGTAGACCACCCAAGATGAAACGTGAGTCAGATTTAGCCTCTGCTTCAACTTCTCTTCAACTTCAAGTTCCTCCTCAAGTTTCACCTGTCAAAAAGGAGCTATCTCTTGTTTCTAAATCCGGAAGGCCCAAAGTTTTTGAATGTGACTATTGCGAGAAAAGGTGAGTTGGATTTTTAAATTAAATTAAATGAACTTGAATTTTGTTGTTAAAAAATTTGGAATTTTTGGATTGTGCAATTTTTATAAATGAAATTTTTTACTTAATTTTTGATTTCTGTAGATTTGCCTTCCGTCATCATTTGAGAGCTCATCTTTTGATACATACTGGAGAACGGCCTTTTAAATGCCAGTTTTGCCAGCAAACATTCACTCAACAAGGAACAGTCATTATTCATGAACGGATTCATACGGGAGAAAGGTAGTTTTTTTAAAAAAAAATTTCCCTCTGTCCATCTTTTTGTGGTGTATAATATTTTTTAAAAAAAATATAATATTTTGCCCATTCTGAATTATTTGCTATTGTAATTTTTATTTGATTTTGATGATGTTTTTCTTTCTATTTTTTCTCTATTTTCTAGACCATACAAATGTGAACTTTGTCCAAAGGAATGCATTTCCAAATGTGCTTTGAGATCCCATCAAAAACTTCACCGCTAATCCATCATCAACAATCAACAACTACAACTTGATCTTTTTTTTGTGTTTACCATTTTTATTGATAAATCTTTTTAAACTTGTATTTAATGTTAATATTTTTTATACAGTTGTACAATATTTAATATTTTTACTGTGCAACTCAAGACTCAAAGCTCAAAGCTCAACTGCGTTTCAGCAGCAGATAAAAGAAAACGTGATTTTGTAAATATATAAATATTTTTTATATTTGTAGATTGTCAATTGTCAAGTCTACTCAAGCTCAAAGTTCAAAGTCAATAATATGTAAAATAAATTAAATCTTGACTCTTGAATTTGGATTCTGGACTCAGCACTCTTGATTTTTTACATGGGTATTTTAGCATGAAATTCATATTATAAAATTTGCAAACAGACTAATAAAACCTAAACAATTATTATTTGTAAGTGAGAAGGAAATTGATGGAGCCATTCAACACGATTGACAAAATCGTGATGACACACTGTTTATCCACGACATAACTTGACCCCATTTTGACCTGGATTAGACTGAGCGACCTCAACATTTTCTTTTCATACCCACTCAGATTTTTTTGAAATTTGGGTGATTTCATGAGCTTCAGGATTTCCTCCGACTGCGTGTGAAACTCGGCAAATGTCCCAACAATCATAATCAAAGTGATTGCGGCTGAGAAACCCGCATTTAAAAGTAGGCCTTTGATCAATCCATCCATTTTTACGGCTCCATAGACACAAAAAATTATGACGAAAGTGCACACGGCTTTGGAAAACGGGAGCAGGAGCGTACAGTAGATGACGTGAAAGGACTGTCTCAGAATCTCCAAATTTTGATAAATTTTCAGAATTTTCTTGATTTTCTCTCGAGAAATTGATTGCTGATTTTTTACATGGACTTTGATACAAAATCTAAAATTTTATAAACGATATAGAAAAATAATTTTTGCTTGTCATTTTTTTGTACAATAAAATTCAAAGATAATGAAAATAAAATAAAATGAATGTGATTGTAGATTTTGCACTTGATTTGTCGAAGAACGACGATTCCACAGAAAATGAATGAAAATGCAGGAAAAAACATCAAATACATGTTCGCAATGTCTACTTCCCAATAATAAAAAGTAAACGAAGCTGAAGCTGAGATGACGATCAATTTGAGAATTTTATTGACAACGTCGATGCGAAAGTTGGTACTCGACAGAAGCGGCAAAATCAGAGACGAAAGGGATTCCGGAGAATCCGGTAGAAAAATGTTGAGGAGGAAAAGGATCGCGACTGCTATGTGAGAAGACCAGTACATAAAAACAAAGAAGATCTCGAATGCTTTGGGCATCAGACTGGCCTTATTTTCCCTACTTATTTTTCCAGTTTGAGTTTCTGGGTTTTCATTACCCACTCTAATGGTTTTTAAATCTTCTACAGAGTGAAAGAATCAAAGTAAATTAAATTAATTTTCTGATTTCCTCTGAAAATTCAAAGATTTGTAAAAATTTTACCGTCAAATTGCTTCATGAGGCTGAAGAACTGAAAGACGAATCTCGGGACTCGATCGTCATCCTTCATGAAGAAATTGTTGATCTGAGACACCGGACCAAAGGACAAAGCACTAACGAGAAACAGCAGATAAATTTTCTTTGTGGGACTCAAAACGCCCTCAAAACTAAGTCGAATCGTTTGTACCACGACAAAAATGTAGTAAAGCAGAATCATGACAAAATTGAAGAACCAGAAGAATTCGGATCTGCCTGATTTATCTGTAGATTTGGATAATTCAGGCCGATTCAGCTTCCGATTCCATGAAAATGGATGTGGGTGAAAATGCTCAAGAAATGTGAAGGATTTTTTCACATAGTGATGAATTTTCGGAGAGAGTAAACTCATTTTCCCAAGATTGAAATATCCACCGAATTCTTGATTTAAATTGTAGAAGGAATTTCATGTGTTGTTCACAAAATTCTGGGTGTTATCTGCTATCTGATGTACGAGTTAAAATACTTTGATGGAAATGCGGAAGTATGGGAAAAGAAAAGTATCTACGTGTAAATGGCTGTAATTTTAAAGGATAAAGACAAATTGTCAAGGAAGTAATTTTTTATTGAGAAAGAGTTTCAATGACAAAATTATCATGATTATTTTCCTCGAGCCTCGAGTCTCGAGTCTCGAGCATTATCGCATAATTATTAAATACCGTTTATTTCACGTGCATCAATTTACAAGAATTGCTAATTGTAAGACCCACATTTTGTGTCTTTTGTTTCAATTCCGCTCTGGCAGAGTTTGACATGTAAAACTTTATAATGTACATTTTTGTTTATATGGTGAACCTTTTTGACAACGAGAATTGATTAGCGTTCAGATTTTATACAATGTTTTAAACGAGCTACAGTCTTTGAGCAGAAGTTTAGAATGAATTTTTACTGAACGGCGTTCAAGTTTTGCAATAATTTTCGAATATTCATTGGTTTTTGGGCGCATGATTTTGGCGAATGGGCAAATGCATTGAACATTAGTAAATGGATCGCTGAGTTCATTGAGAAAAATTACAATAGTCAATTACAATTACAATTATAATTATAATTACGATTATGATTGTACCGTGACATTATTTTCAAATGTTCTCAATATTGAATTGTCCATTGTCAAAAGTCGAGTGTCGAGTATAAAAGCGCTGACAAAATCACAGCTCCTCACAGTCTTTTTTCCTCCTCTGCTCCATCACATCACTTCACAATTCCAACTCGATCCAAAATCCAAAACTACACACAGAAACAGAAACAAAAGTAAAAGCGGAACATCCACATTTCGAATTTTCGCATTTATCTTTATCCAAAGCTTCTGGTCGTTGAAAACAAGCTGAAATAAATTGATCATGTACAGATGAAATTAATGAAAATCTCAACCATTTGAACTGCAATCAAAACTTTTAAATTCCTCTTGACTCGCAAAATCCACAATTTTTTAATGGAGATTGAAGTTTTCCCGTTTGACGCCTACCTAATCCACATTTGAACATTTTTGAGCCGAGCTGATTTAACCACATAAAAAAAAAATTATATGAATTTTATTTAAATATTGACTCATTTTGGAAAAATTAAAAACTTGTAAAGAATCAGCCCCATCCAAAAATCTTGATCCAGTCCATGAAATCGAGGACTTACAACTCGTGAGAACACGAAAGTAATTCAACGCGACAATTAAACAGATAAAATGTTGAGTGTTGAGTGTTGACTTAACTGGATTTTTCTCTTGTTTGAATAACGGTGAATTTTCCGTTGGAATTTGGATTTTCCCGTTAGCTTTTTTCATGTCTCGTTTTAATCTAAACTTCAGATTTGACTCAGAAAGTCGAGAATCGACAATCGAGAACGAGAAATTCGTTGACAAAATTCAAGGAGCTAAAAAATAATTTAAATTGTTTCAAAATGTTGTATAAAGGGATTTTTCCTGGGTTTTTCCTCCTTTGTCTCGCACAATCTTTCGTCGTTGACCTCGACAGGCCACAAGGTAAAAATTTCAAACCACAATAAAATCTCTGTTTGTCAAATAATTATGTTGAAAGTTGTGGAAGTGGAAAATGAGTTTAACTTTGAATTTTGATTTGATTTTGACCCAGTTTTTGAAAACGGTGATGAGGATTTACTGGGAAAACCGGGTGTTTTGCCGGTGTGGAACGAGACGATGCTGCAGCTGACGATGAGTGAATTTGTTCCGATTTCAGCTGGACAAATTGAGAAATCTGGATGCGGCCATTGTTGCGCGGACACGCGGACTTGTCGCCTCTGTGCGGGTTTTTGCTACTGTATTGAAAAAGGACGAGCGGGAAATTGCTATTGCGACTGCTACTACTCGCCGAATAAAGACGTTGCCGAGGGATTTCAAGAAACGTGGAATTTCTTTACAAATTATTTCATCAACTTGAAGCCGCTTCATCCGCTCCAAAAAAATTATTCTTTGAATGCCAAATGAAAAACAAACGAATAAATATTTTTATTGTACAGCAATTTGATAATTTGAGAATTTTCTGCAGTCTGCAGTCAAAATACAAATAAATGAATGACAAATGACGAGTTTTAAACTTGGTTTTCATCCTAATTTATATCTGTATTTTCACGGATCATTCACGGATTCGCAAGGATAAAATTCATAGTGCTATCCGCAACGATTTTGATAACAGTGGCGACGCACCGTTTGTCGACGACGTAGCTCGAGCCCATTCCGATTTTGATCTGGATCAAATTGAATGACTTTAGCAATTTCTTCTCGTCGAGATTCAAAGAGCTTTGAAACTGGGGCGATTTCATCCGATGGAGAATTTCCACTGAATTCCTGTGAAATTCCGCCAGAGTTTCAATCAGCATGACCAAAGCAGAGAAGGAAAGAGTAAGTACGCAGCCAAAAAACACTGCCATAATCCCATGCATTTTCAGACCGCCAAATGTGCAGAGAATCGTCAGTGACATGCCAAGTCCTTTCATTGATGGGAAAACCAGAGTGCCGAAAGTTTGGTGAAGAGATTTTTGTACAACTTCCTTCTGCCGATACATTTTCAACACTCTCTGCACATTCGTCCTTGAGATTGGATTTGGATTTGAATTTTTCTTGCTGCGACATCGACTGGAGGCCAAAACCCTTGAACCGGAAAAAGGAAACAAAAAAGCAGAATTTTAAAAGTAAATCTTGAATGCTAATAATTTTTATATTTCATTTCATCATTCATACTTGATTTGTCGTAGGGCAGAGATGGCAGGAAAAATTGCAGCAAACGCATTGATAGCCCACAGACGTGTATTTATTGTAGCGATGCATAAAAAGTACGTCTGATAAACTACACACAAAATTCTAATGAGCAACACAATCATTTTATTTTCTCCTCCGAATGGAATGAAAACGGATGACCAAAATTCCGGAGATTCCGGTCGAATCACTGCTAAAAGAAGAATGCCGATTTGCTGCAAACAAAAGTTGTTCCAGGCGGCATCAAGAAAATATCCACAGGTTTTTGGAACCAGAGAATTTTCTCTTCCACCTTTTTTCTCAAGATTTCCGTTCGCTCCATTTGATTTTTCTGCTCTCGAATTTCTCAATTCATCTGAAAATTTCCCAAATTTCCAAAAACTCCCAAAGTCCAATCAAAGAATCCGAATCCGACTTTTAAATTAAACACGAATATTTTGAATTTTGAATTTTGAAATAATTTGATTGTTTTACCTTCAAATTGTTTCATGAGTGTTGAAAGCCGGTAGAAAAATCCAGGAAATTTATCTTGATTCACAACATTTGCTATTTGTGTCATGAGCAAAAACCCATAATATAAAGACTGGAATCGCATGTAAAATTTCATCAATTTATTCGATTTTGAATTGGAATTTGAATCCCCCGCCAAATTCACTCGGAGACTTTGTACAAAAATAAATAAAACGTGCAGAGTTACAAATCCGCTGTTCAGTAGCCAAACTCGTCGACTTGTTTTCGATCGGTTGATTTCAGGTCGCCCCAGTTTTTCATTCCATACGAACGGATGAGCATGGAATTTTAAGTACAAGTAGAAATTTTACAAAATAGAGAATCTTTAATTCCGCGGAAAATATTATACAATTTATTTATTTCATCTGTGGTTTGTGGTGTGTGTGGTTCAACCAGTTTCATCATTTTCATCATTTCTCTGTAATTGAACAAATTCTATTAGTTTAAACGATCTTGGTGTTGCAAATTCATCTTTCACTTGGTTTTCTTGTCCATAAAAAGGAAAAAATTGAGCTGGATTGAAATTAAATCACACAGTCAAGTAAAATTTAACTCTGTAGATTTTCTCTGGATAAAACTTGATGTTGGTTCGTTTGGAGTTTGGAGTTTGGAGTTTGGAGTTTGGACGTTTGGACATTTGTGCATGGTTAATTTGCAAACATTGAAATTTGCTTGTTTATCTCGCGTCTCGAGTCTCGAGAATAAGTAAAGAGTACAGAGTGCAGAACGGCTAATGATAACTAATGAACGAAGGAACTTGATTCAACATGAAATTATTGGAAATTGGAAATGGAAAGATTTTCAGTTCTCACTTCTCACAATTAGATAATTTTCCAGTGACCTGAAACAACTCGGAAATCGCTCAATGAAATAAAAGTTTGTAATGGAATCGGAGCAGACAAATAAAGATAATACGCAAAGGTTGTTTTGTCTTTTGTGCAAAAAGTAGTTTTTTTGAACGTCAAACTATTTCTACTGATTCACAGACAAAGGTTTCAACTTTCAACGTAGTTATTTCTGGAATCTTACAGCTTTTATTCTAACAAACTGATTTTGTTCACAAACCAAGTTGCTTACGCCGTAAGCCTTACGGTTCAGCACAACTTATTTTGTTGTTGTTACCTTTAACCTGTTTTTGTGATGACAAGATAAGTTCTTATGCTAGACGAGAACTTTGACAAAAAACCGAACGGCGTTGAATTTTGACAAAATCGCACTTGAAATTCCTCAACTCAAATTACCACGTGCGCAGAACGTAGATTGTAGATACACGTCACAAGTACATTGTACATTGCAATTAGTCAGTGCAGACACAGACACAGATTATACAATTGTACTGTAGTCTGTGCTGCGTGTGGGAATATGCACGTAGTTTGCAGTTTGTACAACGTACAATGTTCAATTTACACAAAAGAAATTTTAAGAAATTAATGACTTTCCGCTTTCAATGGCTAAAAGCCTCCTTTCTCCAGCACATTTAATGGGGACATTTAAAAGGGACAGCAAACAAGTCATCGGAAAATGGATGCAAAATTGTTCAACAGCAGTGGAAAATGCAAGTGGAAATGGATCAATCACCAATCATAGTTTTTACTCACAATCAACTTTGATTAGTCACAGCAATCTTCTCATTATGCCCCTAAAACCTTGCTTTATTTTTTGAAATATTATGTTTTACAACAATTTTATTTATTTATAAATACTCGATACTCGATACTCGATACTCGATCCCAGATTTGAGATTTGAGCGTCTGCTATTATCTTATCATGTCATTTTTCCGAATAAAAATGAATATTTCAGAAAAATTACAAAGGACTTGAAACTTGAATCTTGAATCTTGAGTTCAAAAAAATCTTCCGTGTTTTTGGTTTTGGTTTGGATAAACAGCCGAGGTTTCTGTGTAAAATGTAAAATGTAAAAGACACGTAATTTTATTAGGAATGACGAATGATGAAGATGGACGTTGACGCAGATGAACTTTGATCTCATTTGTTTTCCTCTTGTTGAGTTCTCAGTAAATAAACGCGACCACTGAGCTGGATTTTTAATTTTTATCAGCAATCAGCAGGATGCAAAACGAAAATGCCAATGCCAATATTTTACGCTTATCAACTTCCTTTCCGTTTAATTTTGTCATGTTTCATTCTCTTTGGAAATGAATTAAAATTTACTAGTAAAAAGTAAAAGATTTATCGAGTATCGAGAACCAAGAATCGAATGTCGACGTGACAGTGAAAAAGGAATACTATAAACGCCAAATCACATTCAAATTCATTTGGAGTTTGGAGTTTGAATTGCCGTTTTTCTAGTAAATCTTTTCTGTGCTGTGTAATAAATAAAAGACGTGTGATTTCTATGTAAATGAAGAATGATTCAGATGAAAAGGACGAGGATGCGATGACGATGGCATTTAATCTCGTCTTTTCTCATTTCCTTTTTCTGCATATCTCAGGAAGTCCAAGCCAAATCAAAGTTCAAAACTCAAAACTAAATGCAGTTGCAGCTGCTGGATGCGACTTGAATCGTTTTAATGATCTTTGAATGGTCTTTGTGAAAAATGAAAACATGCTTCCAATTGGATGTCTCATGTCGCTCTGAAAATGAATCAAAATTTACCAGTAAACGATTTATTGAGAATCGAGAATTGAGAATAGAGAATCGATGTGACAGTAAAAATCCTGAATTTATTTACGAGTAAATTCGTCATCGGCATCGTCTTTTCTCCTTGTATAAAAAGAGCACAAGAAGAGGAAAGTGATTCAAACAACATTTGAAAATCCTTACAATACAAAAATACAAAAGTCCGAGCAACACAAAACACAAGAGACACATTTTTTCAGGGTGAACAAAGTAAAAGAAAATTGAGTAGTGAATTATTGAATTTGGAGTCGAGTTTTTTTTTCATTGTTCAGGTTGAAAGTTGAAATAGTTTTAAACGTTTTTTTAAACAATGGGGAAAATGGGAGATTTTTTCTTGTGTTTTTTTGCTGCGGTGGTCTGCGTTTCGGGCTCGAGCGTTTCACAAAATCCAGATTCAAATACAACAAAAATTGAAATTGAAATTTCACAAGAACTTGAAACACAAATGGAAGAGCTGGAAAAATTTCACGAGGAGTTCAATGAATTTAAATCATCTCTTGTTGACTTGACTGCTGCTTTCCTTCCCTTTCATCAATCTTTAATTGTAAATGAATCAATTGAAGAAATTCAAGCAAAATTTCCAGGTTTGTTTATGCTCAATTTTTAATTTCATTTGAGACGTTTTAACATTTTATCTCATTTTTATTATTCATTAGTGTGGGCTCAAAGCACATGCACAGTTAACTTTCAAAATCCTTCTGAATTCTGAATTCGTTCTAAAATAATTAAAAATTGAAGGCTTCAATCAATTTTTTGCATTTGACAATTGATAATTTCCCACACACACAAGCGACAAACTAAATTGGAACGTGTAGCAAAAGTTTACTTTTTTCAATCTCAATTCCTTGACTAATTTTTTGCTGGTACATTTTCACGCAGTTCCTCAGTCAATTACAAGTTGTAGCGTTGCAAAGGAAATTTTACCAGCTCCCCGATCAACAAAACAATGGATTTGCCCATTTGGAAATGGAAACAGCACAAAAGTGGAGGTTCTCTGTGACTTCCAAGTTGATGGCGGTGGATGGACCGTCATCCAGAAAAGGTCAAGTGGACATCGTTATGAATTTCGGCGAAAGTGGAATGGCTACGTCGCGGGATTCGGCTCTATCGACGGAAACTTTTGGCTGGGTTTGGAAAATATTCACGCCTTAACAAAAACCGGTGATCAGGAGTTGCGAATCGAACTGGAAGATTTTGAAGGGATCAAAAAATATGCAAAATACTCGAATTTCTCAATTTCGGATGCTTCTGATTTTTATCGACTGTCAATCAGCGGCTATTCTGGAGATGCGGGAGACCCGATGACAATTTCTACTTATGAGACAAACAATGGAATGAGATTTAGCACCTCGGACCAGGACAATGATTTATGGAGTACAGAAAGTTGTGCGAAATATCGTGGTAGTGGCGGTTGGTGGGTGAGTCAAAAGTCCAACGACGAACAAACAGCACGCTCAACGCTCAAGAATGAGCTTTGAGCTTCGCATAAAAAATAATTTGCTGCAAATAATTTCAAAAAGAAAGAGCAGACCAAAAAAAAAACTAAAAAATTAAACTGCATTCAAAAATTTGGATTTATTTTTTCAATTCCCTTAAAAATGATCTCACTTGACTTTGTTTGTTTTCCACAACAGTTCAACTCGTGCGGTGCTTCCCATCTAAATGGACCTTATCGAGAGGAGGGAGAAACTTTTTCAGATGGAAAGAACATCCATTGGTGGTCGTGGAAAAGAATGGAATCCCTGGCCAAAACCGAGATGAAGATCCGAAAGAGAAAATCCGAATTCAAATAGCCCACAATTTAGGAATTGATTTTCATCTGCAAAGAAAATGCTTTGACTTTGACTTTGGCTTTGAGCTTCAATGCAAAACTTTGAGAGCTCTCGTACACAATAAACAAATGATTATTTAACTTTCTAAACTTATTTTTGTTTAGAAATTTGTCTCAAACAAAATGGACATGTGTCCATGATTTTTGTATTTTGATTACGATTAACACATGCATCATTGCATCATGCATCATAAGAATAAACAGCTTCCTACAAACCAAAAGTCAATAATCAAGTGTTGACAATTTGCATCTCTTTTACTTTTGTGTTTCGTGTGCTTTCCTTTCCCTCAATTTCATGCTCATTGATGTAACTTTTAATAATCAAATACACTGATTTCATCGTCATTCTTTGCAAGCAATATTCAACATTTTCATTTTAAGTCATACAATAAAATATTTTACGGTCTCAATATATTATAGAATTTACATGAGGCACAAAACCCTTATTGGAGTAAGCGAAACCGCAATGTGCAGGCCTTGGAAATTCAAGCTGAAATGCGGGATCTTTTTTGGAATGTCGGAAAAAATCGGAAATTATTTGTAATTCTGCATTTAAAATTTTGCTCTGATTTTACACAGTCATTAAACTAATTAAACCGACTGTTTTACAACATGTTTTGACTTGTGCATCCACTCGTCATTCGTCATTTGAAAGAGGTAAGAGCTAATGTCATTTTCGTATTTTATGTGTTTTAAAATTAACATTTTTGTTTTTTGTTTCTGCACATGTTTTTGATGTTTGCCGTTGGTCATTTTATTTTGTTCATTTGACAAAAGAACAATTAAAAATGAGTCATGTATTTTTTTATACAGAATACAGAATAGGTGAAATACAAAAGTGACGAGGCTGGCTTTGAAATTCATCGTTGCTTTGTGTTGCTGTCAATTGTCAATCTCATTGTATGGGTCAAGAATTTAGAATTCTGATTGTGAGTTGAGAAGAAGAAGAAACAAAAAAGTGGATCCAATGAATTTTTTGCTTGTAAATTGAAAATATTTGTCATAGCCCAATCACCGGAGCTGTTATTTGCTTTTTTCTTTTTGATATTATGTAAGTTTTGAAATGTGCTCTTTCTATTTTTTCTCATTCTCAATCATTATATTTTACAGCAGTGCACTTTAAATATAATGTACACATATAATCAATTTGTCAGTTTTTATCACCACCACCACAATTAAAAGTATTTTGTTCTCAGATGACGTGCTTCGTTTTTTTTTTCAAAATGTAAAATGTAATTTGGAGTTGAAATACAAGCAAAATTTTTTTTTTGTTTTGATAGCCTCGTTTTTGAGTTCTCCTGTTGAGTAAATCTAATCAGATTTGAGCTTCCTGCACATTGTAAATTGTAAAGCGTGCTGTATTAAGTAAAACTCTCCAATGTCAATATTTAAGCATCTATTTTACAGGCTTTTTAGTGAGTCAAAAAAACTTGTAGTGTGATGAGGATAAGAAATATTATGTATGTATTGTTGACTTTATCATACAAAATAAAAATGATTGTTTTGGACAATGTTTTGTAATGTAATTTTAAACACGAATAATTATTAATCATTAGTATTGTGAATATTTGAATTGCAGGAGCAGCCGAATTTCGTTTCTGCTTGTTATTTTTGTGTAATAAGTAATAATAGGTATCAAGAACTGCAATAATAATTTTGATTGAAAAATTTTTCATCATGGTTCGAGTTAAACAAGGTATGTTATGTAAACTTTTTAAATATTATAGCAGAAAAATGTTTAGAATAATAATAATAATAACTATCATTATTGTATTATAAACATGTACTTGTAAAAACAAGTAAATGATTTTTAATTTTCAGTGTATATTTTAGCTAATGTACCAAGCAAACCACTTCAACTTATATAGTGAACTCTGTTCAAATAATTTATTTTTTATTGAAACTTTCTTATTTTTCTGTGTAGGAGCAGCAAAGAAAATACAAGTACAGTCAAAAGTAGTAGTCTCAAAACCAAAACCAGTAAAAACCTCAAAATCTCATCCTTTTCAATGTTCAACGTGTGGAGACGGATTCAAACTCAATCAAGATCTTATAAACCATAAGAGTACTCACGTAAATTCCAAGCCGTACAAATGCTTTCATTGTCCTCTTTCCTTTGCTCAAATCGGATCTAGGTCTCGTCACCAAAAGATTCATACCAACATACGTCCCTTTTCGTGTTTTCTTTGTGATGCTACATTTCTTCGCAAAGATCAGCTTAATGTTCACATCTTAACTCACACCGGAAGTAAACCATTCTCTTGCTCATTTTGTCCTGCCAAGTTCAGTCAGTCTCTTAGTTTGAAATATCATCAAAGCAGACTTCACACAAAGAACCTTTCACACTCGTGTAGTTTGTGTAAAAGTCAATTTGCCAGGCCTTCTGATCTCATCCAGCATAAAGTAAAAGTTCACAAAATTCTCACTCCTTATTCCTGTTCCAATTGTGATGAGAGTTTTAGACTGCAACGAGAACTTTTGCTTCACGAGGCTACTCATGAAAATGAAGATGATAAAAGTACAAAAAATAAAGGCTCCTCATCGTCCGTCAAAACCAAGTCCAACACTAGTACAGCTAAAATTAAGCCAAAGATACTTGTGACACTTAATCTTGTGAGTGATAGTGAAGGAAGCGGAGATGAAAAGCCAGCCAAAAATATGAAGAATAGTCAAGTCAGAAAAAGAGCAGCATTGAACAGGGATGATGAAAATATTGAAAATGGGCCACCAGTTAAAAAGAAGAAAATTCAAAAGACTGTTTCTCCTATGAAACATAATAATAATGATGAAAATGAGGAGGAAGGAGATTGTGAATTTTTGTACTCTTTACCGTATTGGTGCTCTTGTGGAAA
>JAQGBH010003755.1:0-18856 GCA_034698265.1 Sminthurinus aureus
TCATTTGATAGGAATTTGGACCAAAGTGACACCAATATGACACCACATAATATCGACACATATTATTTCAAGGGATGTCTCGCAATTTAAAGTAAAATAAAAAGTATTTAATTGTCCGGCTCCCGACTATTGTTTATTTATATTATATCTATCTTTCCTACCGTTTTCAATCGCCTTCTCAGCTTACAACAATATAGTACAATACATTATACAGCAAGTAACAAAGTTGAAAGAGAGAAAGAAACGTACCTTAATTTTGGCTCACATACAATTTTCTTATATTTTCCAACACGCGTACATGGCAAGTTCAAAACAACTTTTGTAGACATGTAGATTTTAATAACAATATAAAACAGATAATTCTACGGCAATTATAAACATCTTTGTTTCGTGACAACGTTTCATAAGAAAATTAAATAATTAAATGTTATTAAGTTCAAAGAGAATACGTTATTCACGACATCCATTTTTCGTACATTTTCCCCAATTTATAGAATATTTAATTAGTTTTGTGTTCCATAATTTTCCGTATTTATTTCATTTGCTGTCTTTTTCCATTGCATGATACACACATTATATTTTCTAGTTTCTAGACCTACGAAAGAGAGATTTGTTATTCTGACTCGCCGTGGAACAAAGAAATAAAACCACGGGAAATAATTAAATTCAAAAAACACATACAAATAGAAGTTTAAATTGACGGAATGTTGAAAGAAAGAGATAAAATAACAATCATCATAGATAATAGCTTATGGTTTGATTAGTTTTTGTGTTGAACTAAAATTTATGACAAAGGAAACGGTAACATAAATTAAAATAACAATGAAGCTAAAACGCATTCATGGTCATGACACCTTTTAACTGTAATATTATTTCTGGTGGACATAGAAGAGAGAGGGAGAGACACCAAACCATAAATGTACATACAACGGCACGTTTTTTGCTCACGATTTTGTTATTGGTTTTAAAAGTTTGTCGATTACATACGTTTTTCAGTAATTTAAAGTATCATTACAAGTATTCTGCTTTGAATCCCTCTTGCTCAATTGTTTTAGTATTTGTAAGTCACATTTTTAACTCGGTGGTACCGAAAACAGGAAGTACGAGTCCAGTATTCCTTGTTTTTCGATAAAGTTGTAATCAATATGAAAGAACAGAAAATTTAAAAAAAGACGAAAAATTCATAAATGATAAAATGCAAATGACAAACATGACCTCTTGGTAATTGTAAACGAGGTTTTTTAAAGTTTATTGTCAGTTGGACACAGAGACACAAAATTTCAAAATGAGATGATGTGCCAATAACCAAAATGAAATTAGTTTTAAGCTGTATTTAGAGTCGTCGGATTCGGATTGGATTTCGGACTGGATTTCAGATTTGTACATTTATACTTCGGAATCTGAATTGGAATCAGATTCTGATTTTGGAGAATCCGAAAATCGGCGGGTTTTTCGGATTCTGATTTGCATTTAAAGCTGAGTATTCGCAAGACGCGAACTGCTTGCGAATCGAGATAACGAAATATTCACAAAATATTTCGTGTTTCAGTATTCACTTTTTAAATATGGGTCTATATTTAAAAAGTGAATACTAAAACACGAAATATTTTGTGAATATTTCGTTATCTCGATTCGCAAGCAGTTCGCACCTTGTGAATACTCACCTTTACGCAATAAGAATAATATATGTACACATTACATATGGGAAAGAAGATATTGGTGAGGATGATGATACTTGTATCGTGTGTCGTGTGTCCTCTGAGTCAAACAAGAAGATTAGAATGAGAACAATAATAAAAGAGGATGCTATAGAATACAGAGTAAGTGAAGGACAAACCGTAAAAACCGTAAAACCTAAAAATAATGCATAGTACATGTCATAATACAATTATAATTACACTCGTATTTGTAAATAAATAATAATACACTATTATGTACAATTTACAGATTATAAATTATGATATAATAATATTTATATATAACATATTAGTCAATTTTGTTTGTTCTTGACTTTTATCTTTTATCGTATTACAAATTAATTAGAGTTGAAGTTTCTTCTTCCAAATCAGTTGTATAGTTGGCTTCAGTCACGACAACGGCTGTTCCATTATTACCTCCATTATTACTATTATTAGAGCATTCATTTGGTCTAAAAGGAGCCCAAAGATGAGTCATTGATGGTCTGAGACTGTTTAGGTTATTCACTTCTATAGGATTTGGACTCTGACTCTGACCTTGACCTTGACCTGTATTTGGATTTTGCATCTGGATTTGATGTGCATTTCCATAAGTAAATTCTGGACTGAGATAATTTGCGTAGCAAAGTAAATTTGATTGTTGTTGTTGCTGTTGCTGCTGTTGTTGTTGTTGTTGTTGGTGAAGGATTGGTGTTGATGTGAGATTGTAGTATCTGTCTGATTGTTGAATGGAAGGGAGTGAGAGCAGATTGACATGTCTATTCATATAGTCATCCGTGTAGCCTCCCGATCCGCTAACTTCGGTCACCATTGACGGAGTTGAAGGAGTAACATCCATGGCCATTGGAGAATGTGAATTTGGATGTGTAGTGGAATTATAGTCATAAATGGATGGATTATTACTACTACTACTACTAGTACTGGTATTATTATGACTGTTACTGATAATATTACTGGTGGTGGTGGTCCCATAGCCAAGAGTACTTTGGTAGTAGCTCGGTGGTAATTTTGGAGTACTATTATTATTTTCCTGGATGACGGAGATGGGAGAGAACAAATCTTGTGAGAATTTACTTGCAACTTGAGGCGGCGTCATGTATGTGTAGTGATGAGATGGAGCGTAGTGAGATGTGGGTGTTGAGTAAAGAGGTGAACTGTTATTACTACCACTATTCGTACTATTCGTCAGACAACTACTGTTGGTATTATTACTTGAATTTAAACTACCACTTCCACTACCACTACAACCACTACTACTATGAACTGGGTTTGACATTGACATTGGAAGTGAGAGTGAGAGGGAGATGGAGGAAGATGCAGAGGAGGAGGAGGTCACTGGAGCTTTACTATTAGTATTATTATTGGACATTGCCATTGAGGACGACATGGACATTGACATTGTCGCCATATTTTGATTTTGATGACAACTGGAAGTATTGGAATGGGGAGATTCACTATCATCATGACCCGTCGTATCAGTCTGACCTCCGTCACTCATGTCTTCATAGTAGACGGAAGAGGAGGAATGAAGGGAAGAATGGTGCTGTCCCTGTCCTGATCCGGGTCCATGATGTAGAGATTGTTGTTGCTGCTGCTGCTGCTGATGTTGTTTCTCCGGAGTTTTATTACTACTACTGTTGGGTGTTGTACTGGTACTAGTACTCGTACTATTTGAGTGTTGACAATGGTCCGACGCCATTTTGAAACAGGAGGAATGGTGGTAGTTTACATTGGAGGAAGATGAGGAGTTTGTGGGAGTGGATGGAGTTGACAGTGACATTGACGTTGACATGTTTGGAGGGGATGATGGCGATTCACCACCAAGATGGTTATTATTCCCACTATTACTCATGTTACAACTGCTACTTCTAGATGAGACGGAAGATGGAGAGGTTGAAAGGAGCGTTCTGCCCGATGACCTTTGCTCCTTTTTGTATTTCATTCTCCTGTTTTGAAACCTGGAGGGGAAAATATTAATCAAGAAAATTATTATACATCATTTTCAAAACCAATCGTGTGTAAAAACTATACATAATTTTATTATTATATTAAAAGTGTTTATACCATAATTTATAGTAATAGCATACTAATAATAATAATAATAATTGATTCTTAAAGTACCAAATTTTAATTTGTCTTTCAGTCAAACTGAGGAGAGAAGCCATTTCAATCCGCCTCGGTCGGCACAAATACCGATTGTAGTGAAACTCTTTTTCTAGCTCCACAAGTTGGACACTTGTGTATGCAGTCCGAGCTCTTTTTGAAGGATGTTCGCCACCATCTGTATAAATTACAATTATAATAATTAAAATCATTGAATTAACATTACATAAACATTTAAATCCAAATCAACATTTAATAAGATGATTCTTAGATAATTTGTTAGAAAGATGACTAATCAAACTTATAGCCACAACTACACAACTACGTCTCATGAGTCAGCGGACGCGGAAATTATGGATTTTAACCGTAGAATTAATATTCAATATTAGTCATATTAGTCATTGGAATGGTTTTAAGAATTAGTTTTTCTATCCTTTTGACATTACATTGTATATTATTGTATTTATATTTTCCAATTTCCAACATATTACATTTTATACGCTGTTGAAACTCTTCAAAGTCTTCATCTCACCTATCATAATATTTTACCTTTGTCAATATGCAATCTCTTTTCATGAACCAGAATAAATTTGGTTATAGGAGACTAGAACTAGAATGCTTCCTCTATAACTACAAGGACAATATAAAGTGCATGTTTATGCACGTATCCAATCTACATTGACAATTGACATACAATATACAACCGCACAATATTATACAATCTACAATGAATGTTATTCTAGATTCTAGATTCTACATTCTTCATAACTAGACTGTAGACTGCAGCTCACTCATAATATAATAATATGCTTCAAATTGAAAGACAGCCAACGTCTTGTTCGTTGTTCGTTTTTCGTCGTGGATGTCATGATGATGATACTACTGAACATGATTCTCCTCCTCATATTTTCATATTCATTTTCTGTTCTTCTTCTTATCCACTGTCGTTCTCTGTGTCGTACATATTATAGGAATATCGTGCATACTAATATTATATTTGGGTAGACATGTAGACATGGAACGCATGATATCATGCGAAAACACACACACACACACAGATCCGAGAAATAACAACTTTTGTTTGCGTATTCCTCTTTCAACTCACGTCATGTCGGAGAGAGAGAGAGAATGGAATATACTTACGAGAGAATAGAAAACAGAGAATAGGCAGTACAGTAGTTTGTAGTAGTAAAGAGAGATAGAAACACGCAACAGACTAATTTCTACGTGGTCATGATAAGGATGAAAATTAGGAAACTCCTCAGGTTGGTTCGTTGGTTGTTTGGTTGGAGTTTGGAGTATTCGAATTGAAGTTGGAGCAGGAAGGTGTAAGGTATTATCGTGTCAGTGAAGTTCTAATTGTTCTTATGACTGTCACATGCACATCCGTTCCTTCTTTTCGTTCTAGGCTCTAGATTCTAGATTCTAGATTCTAGGCATTTTCAACAGCATATGGAATAAGCACATCCACACAGTCTCTATTCTGTATTCTGTTTTCTGTATAGTTGTGAATATTTTTCCGTGTACATGTACCATTAGTCATGACATATTGTGCATAATATCATGTATGATATCTTTTCAATTTGTCTATCTATTACATAAAATGGTAAAATGGAATACATAATGTACAAATACGAATACACAAGGAAAAATTATTTGAGGTAAATGCATAAGTACTACCTATTACCTATACTATATGTACTATGCACATTTCGAACCTAACCAAAAAGATTCTCCTGTACTGTACACCTTGTACAATACAATAATATACAATCCAACAATTATTATTATTGTTATTTTTGTTGCATATTTTATTTCCTGAATTCGTGCAAGAAAAGAAATTCAGATTCATAATGCATGTTAATCATCAAAACACACACACAAACATTCAAATGAAAAGCTCAACTCATGTTTCTCCTTTGTATTTGAAAATCAAAAGGTGTGCCTATTGTTCCTAAAAATAAAACAATCCTTCCTTTTCTCCGTAGATAAAAGGTTAACTATATTGTGTATCATCCTCCTGGGATTTTAATCACAACTCTACTCTATACACTATACTCTTTACACTGTAATCTCTACACTGTATACTTGTTAGTGTGCATGAGACGAGTTTCTCTAGTAGAATATGTTTTATATTATACGTATCGACATCGACAGAAGAAGTTTTTTAAGTGTAAAGTATCTGTGGAATACTTGGAATATTCAAAGTTATTTTTATTTTCTAAAAGATTAAAGGAAATAAATTTTGTTGTTTATTTTGTATTTTCCAACTACAACCTGATATTATAGGTTTGGTGTTATCAAAAAAGAGGAGAAAAAATGCGACGGTAAAAAAAAATATGGCTACATGAAATACTCGCTGAATACAGTTAAACGAGATAGGAATAGGAGATAGGATTTTCGAAGTGTGTAGCTTGCAGCTTGCTGCTTGTGAAATGATAATAAATAGAGTACAAAATACATGTACTTTTAATTATCATCAATAGTTGAGTTGTTGGTTGTACATGGTAAAGATGAAACTTGTGATTTGAGATTCATTTGAATTTGATTGTCACGGGATTTGTAAAACATTGAGAAATATTGAGATGCGTATATACCAATTTTAACAGAGGCTGATATCAGATTTAGAAGAAAAAAAACTACATGAAAACAAAAGAGTTGCAGCCAAAGAAGGTCAGCTAAGGTCAGTTTTAATCTGGTTTAGCTAATGATGGGGAACTCCTAGGAATATTTTTTTTTTCTGGATTCTCTGTAACAGTTTATAGAAACATGATAATGTGCAAGGACAATTTATCGCGTTTTATGCTTCTCTTTCTGTTTCTGTCTCTGTTTCTGGCAAGTTATGAAGAAACAAAGAAGAAAAAGGCAGAAACTTGTATTTATTCCTCCCACTTTTGAAAATCACGTCAACTTCAACTCGTTTGTCAAAGTTATAGCCAGATTCGGCTTTTCATCTCTACGTTTTCGTCATCTCCAGCGGGGAGATTGAAGAGAGCTTGTTGTGACAGTTTGTTATTTTTTTATTTAAAGAAAAGTTTACGTTATTGATTCAAATAGAGACATGAAAAGGGGACAGACAAAGAGTTGAGACTTGAGACTTGAGACAGATTAGTACAAACAGAATTCTTGGTGCTTTCACAGATGATGATTTTAATATGTAAATATACATGTATACATTCAAATATATAAAGTACATTTTGTATCATGCATACGTGTATTTTATCTAACGCACTAAAGCTCCAGAATCTAGAATCCAGAATTATACATTATATAAGGAAAAAATTGTTTACAGCTACCTGTCATTGGGGGTTGGAAATTCATCTAGCTCAAGCTCAAACTCAAAACAAGATCATTACCTTCCAACTTCACCCTGTCCCCTTTTTATCACATTTTACATATATTCATGTATTAATACATATCCATGAAATCCACACCAAAACAAAAATAAACAAAACAAAAATAAACAAAAATAAAAACAAGATTATGCCTGGTTAAACTGATTAGGCTGATTTTCTTCTTGTTCTTCTTGTTCTTCTCACGACATGTAATAATAATATTGAATCACTAAACAAGTTATTAATTACATTCTTAGTAAGTTGAATAATAATAATATCCGTTCTTCCGTGCCAAACTCAACGAACCAGCGAAACAGCTAGATTTAATTTAATGATGATGTCAATTATAATGTAATTGAGCTTCATAGTCTAGTATTGTCAGTTGCCAAGTACTGTCTTTTCATTCACAATTCACACATTTATTTTCCTGGTTATGTTTCGCACATAATTTTGTGCATCATCGGTCTAGTGTCTAGTGTCTAGTCCCATATTAGATTGTGAATTACTGGAGTAATTTGTATTGACTATTGAAACCGTATCCTATATCAAATCATTATTCGACCATAAATCTCATAAATTGAAGACGAGAATCGCAAAAATCCTGCTCTTGGATTTATCCAAGCCTTTGGTTGAAATTAAATCTGATTTTACCTGCATTCGTTATGTATGGGTTATGGGTTAATGCGTGTTTGGGTTTTGGATTAAAATTTTCCAGAAAAATTACAAGGTAAAAATGGCTTTTTACCGGTTATTCAACCTCGTACTTTCTACTGCGTATAATTTTATATGTGTACATGTAAATACTGGGTAATGTAATGTATGTACAATGTACAGTGTATAAAAATTGGACTCAAACTTTCCAGAAACGGATTGCACATGCATAACTTTGTCCTTATCAAAGTTAAAGTTCTCGAAGAGAGTGGAAGAGAAGGATTACAGAGAAATATATGTATTGATGCGTACATTGTACATGTACCATATTTTTACAATTTACATTTATACACATGTATGGAAATATGGAATGTTACGTATTTTATGCACAGGATATAAGAGTAGTTCTGTAGAAAAATGAAAATCTTTGCTGTCTCACCTCATGGATGTTACCTCATGAGTATTTTCATGATATTCATGATATGCGTGCATCTTCTCAAAACTATGTTTAGAGTTTAGAAATACAAGTAAATAGAAACGTGCACATGACTACGAATGTGCCGTTCCTCCTGATTTCACAATATTGGCATCCATAAACACACACACACAAACACAAACACACACACACAAATACACACATGAGCTTTGAGCTTTGATTTTAAATTTAGGAAAATATGCAAGTGAGCTGATTTTCCCATTCCTAGGTTGTTGGTTCGTATTACTCTAAAATTTCCTCTGTATTTCAAAAACATGGCATTATGCATTTAGTATGTACTTTTAAATCTGAGACGAAAATAGAGACATTTCCTATTATGAGCAAGCACATACATACAAAATACATAGTACACACATGAAAGTGTACCTAGTATCTAGTATTTAGTATCAACTGTGCATAACGGGGTATACACACTCCACACAGGGCTGTCTAAAATTCATGTAAATATCTCGTGGTGAATATGTGTGTGTTTGAACTTGTACATAAGAGATAGCAGGAGAATGTGTGTAAATCTCCATTCTGCATTACAACGGTAGGCATTTATACCATTCTCCATGTTCTTTTGTTACTACTTTCTACTCGACTCTTCTACTCTTCTACTACTCGAGGGATAGGAAAATGATTAATGGCTATCTTGCTGTGCAAGGTCCTATTATTATGGTTTTGAATCCATGACACACAATACATACTTGCACGCATTACATTTCATCGTTTCAAGATTCAGACGGCACTTGACAGCCATTGGCAACTTGGTTTTCCACATTTTCAAAATCCTCTCTCTTTCTTTCCCTGTCTAACTCTT
This sequence comes from Sminthurinus aureus, assembly GCA_034698265.1. Taxonomy (NCBI): domain Eukaryota; kingdom Metazoa; phylum Arthropoda; class Collembola; order Symphypleona; family Katiannidae; genus Sminthurinus; species Sminthurinus aureus. The sequence goes on from JAQGBH010003755.1 coordinate 9,085, forward strand.
GTTCTCTCTCTCTCCTTCTCCCACTCCTACATTCATCCACATCCACTTCAACCCTCTGAAAATGAAACTATAAATGATAATGCAAAATCATTTGCCAATCATACACCATTACACCATACACTGTGTACTGTATACTGTATTACAACATAACATACTGTACTGTATACTGTATTACAACATAACATACTGTACTGTATACTGTATTACAACATAACGTACATAACATGAGAGTGGTTGGGAAATCATAAATCCTAAAGTTTTCAGAGAAAAGCAGAGATTGTTTTGACCAGAGACTCAGGGGAATTTTTGTGGTTTACATCATAATCCATAATACCTACAGTCTACATCTTTTCAAATCCAACATCAAAAATCAAAAATTCCAAAACAACCCTCTATTATTATGTTTTCCTATCCCTTTGAAATCTTCTATTTTGTACAGGTTCAAACTTGAAACCAAACACCAAATTCTCAATGCTTTCAACATTACCAGCAAAAATTCTCAAAGATCACAATTTTATAAAAAATAACTCAACTAACAAACAGCACTAGACTTGTAATTTATATGTGTATCTATTTGCATATTTGACCTGATATCAGATTCAGGAAAATATACTTGAAATTTCGTGCTTGTTTTCTTGGGTTTTTGGCGAGCGTTTCCTCTCGAGTTTTTCCACTTTTTTTATCCATCTTTTCTATTTGTTGTCCAAAAACAAGCTGAAGCTTGAAAAATAAAGCAATACCATAGCCAATAAGACTTGATACGATATCAATCACCAAGAACTTGAAAGCAAAAAGATAAAAGAAGAACAAGCGGATAATATCTATTGACGAGGGAACATGTGTCAAAGTAAACATCTGTTTGTTTTGCTCACAATCTCAATCCACTATCCAAACCAAACAGAAGGAGAAAAAACTGAGTAGGAAAAAATATGTAAAAGAATCGAGGTAAAAGGTAGATGTACTTTCAAAGTTTGATTTTGTACACAAAAAAACTGTGTGCAATGTGTGTATAGATAAAACACACAGTTACTCACAACGCACAACTAACTTTGTCCAGTTTTCAAACTAAAAACCACAGCAGAGTACAAGACTTTTCCTTTGTATAAAAAATGTGTTTTAAAAATCTATCTACCTGAAATCTATCTATAGCTCCATGCGCAATGGTCGTTGGTTCATTTTATGGCGTAATAATATTGTAAATTCAAAAATCAATAATTTCAATAATTTCAAAAATTTGAGAAATTCTGAATAAACCCAGGATAAAAATCAAGAGTAAACCACGTATGTTTGTTTGTTGTTAAAGGGCGCTCTAATTATTTTTGTTTTGTATTTTGTACTAGTAATAAAAATTCATTTTGCGATCTGCTCATTTACCCCAGTACTAATTTGATGGAGTGGTAATGAATTGAATAGTTATCCGAGGTCAGGATTCAATACTCAATACTCAATACTCAATGCTCAATGCTCAATACTAGAGACGTCATACTATCGATAAAAAGGAAAACGACTAATGTAATTTTCTGAATGGATGATTATAAAGTCATATTTAAATACTACTAATGATTAGAGTGCTGTCGGAATACATAGTGAATTGTCAATCGTGGATTGTCAATTGTAGTCAATTGCAATGGTATGTACGACCGATGATGAGTTAAATTACTTTGCTTATTACTTAGTACCAATCTACCGCTACCAACTACCAACACAAGGACTAATTCACTAGAAAATTACTAGAGAGAATAATAATTATTTATTCATCTACTATTTACTATTTAGCTAAATTGTAGACTCTAGACTCTATATTCTGGATTCTAGATTTTAGATTCTAAATTCTTGATACTCTAAGAGATTTAGGATTATTAATATTGAATATGAGCATTTACCGTGAGATGAGGAGGTGGGTTGTTGCATTTTGGTGTTGCTCTCTCTCCTTGTATTATTTGGTGGTGAGGAGTTTCCGATGCCGATCCATGAGGAGTACATTGCAACATCATTTCCACTCTGTCCACTCTCCACAGAGCCAGGATTGGTTGTAAAGACGGGTAGGTATGCGGACTGGTCCAGTTCCGCTTTGGCAGCAGCAGCCGCAAGAATCCCGCCACCCGCGATACACCATTGTGGCTCAAGATGGGAAACTGAATTTGGGTTTGAATGGGGTGCTTGTGGTTGGCTGTAGAGTGAAGTGTAGTCATTGCTGGTATTATAATGTTGAATCATGTCACTACCAATCCCAACACCAACGCCAATACCACCGACACCCATCCCAACACCGACACTGGGTAATATTTTTATATCCAAATGATTATTACCGTTTCCGGGATTTGTTGAATTTCCACTGTTGTTGTTGTTGTTGTTGGTATTTGAATTTGATGTAGAGTCGCAGTATGTACTGGCAACTGGAGGAATACCAAGTCCATTCCCATTTCCATTCTCAACTTGTTCTTTTTTTGGACTCTTTAGTGGAACTGAGAGTGGACTTGTGGGGACAGTTATCATGGAGTAGCTGATACCAGTACCAGTACCAGTATTTGCTGAAGTAGAAGAAGAAGAAGAGGTATTAGAAGAGGAAAGGGTTTGACTCATTTGTTGTTGATGTTCATCGGAATGTGATTGTGATTGTGATTGGGATTGTTGTTGTTGTGGGTCACACATGATGTTGGTGGTCAAGGAATTTTGGACCTCCTTCCAGAAAAATCGATGAACAAGGAAGAAACCTGCGGAACAAGTCAAAACACAAGACACAAAGGAAATGAATAAATGTGCACTTTTTACATTTTTTATTTACAACCCCACACCACAAAAACCCACTCGTTTTAATTTATCTTTAAGCAAAAACCACACACAAACATACACACATATAGATTTTGTCACCTGCTGCCTCCTGCTTAACCTCTGTTCCATTGTTTTCTACATACTATATAGCTATATAGCGATACAGTATACTATGCACTATGCACTGCTGAGTACTATATAGACCCAAGTTCATAGTATACATGCACACATTTAAACTTCAAAACCCTGCCTCTTCATTTCAGTTTTGTGTTCAAGTGTACACACTACACACTCGATGCATACGCATGGATATATTTGATATGTGTGTTTAACTTGCTCACTTTTGATTTTGATTTTCGGCTCCTTAAATATAAACAATGTTTTGTCATTTTCTGACAGTCACCAATGAAAACAAAACAAAACAGAAACAAAACAAACTGTACTGACTGCAGTGTACTGCTCACATTTTACTTTTCCCCTCTGTTTTGATTTGTTTCAAATAAATAGTTTTTATATACAAACACAGGTTGACAATGCCAAGGCAGTTCATTTATGCACAAAAAATGGACAAGTTATACATTAAACATGTGTTGTGTAGTTTATTATTAGGCATTGTAAATAGATTTGATCATTTGATCAGATTTAAACGGATTGATTTAGAGGTTGAACGGTCAAAATATTTGTATTTTTTGTTCCCTTTTTTTACTCGAACGTTGCACATCTCTATGTACTATGTGTTATGTATACAAAACTCCAATTGTCAAATTGTCAATTTGAAACAAGTATGGAGGAAAAACAATCGTTTAATTTTGTTACCGTAAAGAGTAAAGAGATTGATTGTTAAGGAACATAATTAAAACATGATCAAATTTAGTTTTTACCCTATGCCGTACATATTTGGCGGTAGATTACATAAAACTTGACAAAGTAAAAAGTAAAACCAGTAGTTACTAGTTACATAACAAGTTTAAACTTTCATGACATGGCGAAATGGACAGTGATGAAATGTTTTCTATGTTACCCCGGGATAAAAATATCAGACGTAGTTAAAATTGTACACACCGTATGGAATATGGTATAGAATGGCATGGTACCTTGCTTTCCATTGTCCATTGTCCAGTCCAGTGACAACGTGACCATATGAATTTCATTCAAAATCACATATACTTTCATGTGCTCACGTTAATATTTTATGATCTAGTTAAAGAACTACTTATTTTCCATAGGTAAACTGTACATTGTACATCATTGTACATATATATTTATTTGGTTGGTGTTACGTAGTATCAATAACAGTAAATAACTTCGAGCCGTGATCTTGGTCACTCTTACACTTTACACCTTTCCCTATTCCAAATACTCGATGCGATGCGCCATCCCATCGCTTAGTGAGACAAGTGTTTACACACTGTTTTTTACCCCCAATCAAATATAAACAAGGACAAAATCAATAAAAACAATGACCAATGTCAACTTGAATCGAGTGAGGATGATGTAATCCAGAGTTTGGAGTTTAGAGTTTAAAGTGTCAAGATTCAACCGCCGGGTAATTTGTGGAAGACGTAGAAAATAAAGATAGATTTAATAAAAAAAAACAATAGAAATCATATTGTACGACACAATAATAAAACATGTCAAGTTTAATATTGCATAACAGTGGGTGTTGTGTGTACATCATGCATTTGTATCTGTATGTTTTGATGTATATCCCGGTTGATGTGCAATATGTGTGATCGGACCATTTTTATCATCATCCTTACATCAAATATGTACGATACATGTTCTTTGCAATGTACAATGCCCAGTGTATTTACCGAGTGTCTAAATCCTCTCATCTCTCATCCAAACAGCGTAATATATAGATATGATGAAAAAATTTAGAACCTTGTCTTTTTCTCTTGTTTCCTCGACATGTCCATTGTCCGTCGTAGGTTGTAGATTGAGAACAAGTTATGTCACCTATCTGATATATATTTATACGATGTGGATATACGTAATACAATAAAATGAGAACAACTGTTTACCAAAGGCAACGGTCACTTTAGTTTCCTCATGTGATTGATTTTAAAAAAATACTGAAGAATTGTGCAAGTTATGTAAGTAACATCTACCAATCATCTTTGTAAAAAACTATTGAACTTAAATTTTTCCGGTTTGCCATCACGTAACCTTCCTATTACCTACCACTATATATCCATATCCCGTAATACATACTACATACTACATACCAGGCATCGATAAAGTACTAGTGTGAAAGTGCAGGGCCTAGTGATTTTTTATTGTACTGGTAACCAATGACTATAAAAAAGCACTAGCCCCTGCACTTTCACACTAGTACTTTATTGATGCCTGCTACATACAGTCTATGTTTTAATAAAGTGACTCGGAACTCATTTCTAGTCCCGGCTAAATTAGCATGTGGCTAAATTAGCATGTCTCCAGCAGTCCGCCAATTTTTAATCATGCTGACAATTACGCAGTATTTTAGTTCTAGTTTCCAAATATATGATCATTGACAATATGACATCAACCAGAGAATCGTAAAAGGTCGACTCAGGTGACTCAAGAATTACCGAGTTTAGAGTTTAAAGTCATTTTGTTAAAAAACAGACTGTATACTGTATGAATGTCTACGCTATACATATTATATTATAGCATAATGTATAATCAAGATCACATGTTTGAGTCTTGTGTTTTTAGATTTCGTTGATCATTTTGTAAGGATAAATGTATACTGGATGCTGTCTCATGTTGCACATGTGACTTAATACTGGATCTTATCCCTTGCTACAGTTTATTCCAACAGTTTTAATAATAATAATGACTTTTTTTACCTTGTTTGTGATGGATCAAGTCGAAAGGTCTGCTTCTTCCACTGTTTGATATTTTATACAAACGGTTTGAGTAAAAAATTGCTGTTTTAAAATTTGCCAACCGAGTTCAAAACAATATCTAATATTGGTTCACTCAATCATCTAGAATCAAGAATCAAGAATCTAGAATTCTAGAATGTGAAAATGCTTTATGTCACAAATTGAACAAGTAAGATAATAATATTTTAGGTCCACTTGAAACTGTTTTGTAGCAGCATTGTAATATTTGTATTTGTGTTGCTTTTCGTCGTATTACTGTTCACTTTAAAACGTTGAGAATGTCCTCCTAAATGCACTGTTTTGATTGGATTGGATTGAATTGGACTGATTTTTTACTGTCAACTATAACTGCTCAATTCTGCAGAGTTAATTAATATGTGGAATTCGCTTGTCTTTAAAACTGCTTTGATTTAATTAATTTGTCCCAAAATCTAATGATAAAACGGTTTATCAAACAAAAAAATCCAAGTTAATTGTTCTTGTTCCTGTTTTTGTTCTTGTCCTCGCTCTAGTATTTAGTAAAGTAGAATGAAAGGAAGAGGTTGAGTTGCTAGTGGACTCAATCATTTAGTTAGTGATGGTCAGTTTGTTTGTTGGTAAGTTGGTTGGTTAGTTGGTTAGTTTGATTTTGGTTAGGTGTTGATGACTCAGGTAATACAACTTGACTGACTCTCCATATTTTCCAGTAATGCTCTTTAATATTTTAAGTCTTTGAAAGCTCTTTTACTTTTTCTTGTGAGAGGCGAGGTGAGAACCCGAGAAAATAAATGCATGTATATTGTATATTGAGTATTGTGTATGAACGGAAAATGAAATTTAAGTACAAAAGTAAATACGTAAGTACGTAAGTTCGTAAGTAATAATGAGAGCACATTCAATAGGGATAATCTCATGTATATTCCCTCTTATATAGCATGATATTTTTTTCCTTAAGACACAACACACGCGTACCTATGAGTACTATTGCCAATACATAATATAACATACAACCTACACAATTCTTTCCAGTATTGAACATTGAGTATTGATGCATATGCAATTATCCATAATATGTACACGTGAAGATACAGATATATTGGAATTGGAGGTTAGGGAAACAGAGGTGAGTAGATATAATATAATATTATATTATATTATACTTTGTTTTTAGTTGTCATAGTCAGTAATGAGAGGTAGAGGCAAGTGAGTGTGAGTAGTAGCAATAATAAGGATATTAATAATGCTACCTTATGTGTGCATTATGTATACTGTATACAGTGGAGGATGGATAGCTGTCATTGTCTTGTGCTACAAGATATACGCACACGTTACTTCTCCCTAATGTTATGCATATACAGTATACAGGGCACAGTGTACATAGATAGTTTATATTATACTATATTATATTATATTATATTATATGGATATGCATGGCTGCTAGTAACCAGTATGTATATTCATGTATTCGTATACCTAATACCTAAGTACGTGTGTCTGATTGAGAGAGACCAAGTAGTGAAATAATAATGTTAAAGGTGAATAAGACTACACAATCCGTATGACATATAAAATGTACGGTATAGCTCATGGCTTATGGCTCTTGTGTTATAATGTTATAATGTTATAGTCTCAAGTCTTTAGCTTCGACTTTTCAATGTTGGCTGCTACTACCTCTGACGACGACAAAGTTGGCGTTGTCGTCATATGTACTAAACTCTAAACTATGTACTTAGCTTGGAGCTTGTCTCTGACTCGTTATTTCTTACGTCTATTTACTCTAAATTTTTTAACCAAATTTAACTTAACTAATTGCCCCAAGTGACAATGGACAATTAGTTATTTGTATTTGTATTGGTATTATTATCGGTATTGTTAATGCTACGGATCATGAAAAATTGTGTAGTGAATGCACAGTTAAAATGTCCAAAGATCTAAAGATCCAAAGAGACTAAATGGGTACTATTTATTCTATTTATTCCATAGGAGCTTTCTTTACAATATTATTTGAAATACTGATGATTACCCGCCATTGCAACTTGGAGTTTCCAATACAGTTTTACCAGTAAACTTACTCACTGCATCTTGTATGAATAAAATTAAACAAAGTACTGTTGTGGTTGTATGCAAAATTTACTTTTAATTTATTATAGATCAGATAAAAGTTAATTCTGTGTAGACTGCAGAATTTGTTAGTAGTTTCATTCATTCGCACCTTTTTCTCACAAAGCCCTGGCGGACTGTCCGGTGTCGAGCGTCGAGCTTGAAGCGTCATGCGTCGAGTCCGTACTTTAACGTAATCGCTGGGTAGCCATTGAAGGATTTGTATTTGTATTTGTATAATGTCGTCAATAATTTCGGCGAAGACATTGTATACAATCTGTTTACTTATTAGTTATTAGTTGTCTGTCCATTGTTTAGAGTTTAGAGTTTAGAGTTACGCTCTCAAGTCCTGTCCAAAAGATGACCCTAACTAGAGTAGCTTGATACTTGATATATCCACATTACATAGTGCTTATATACATGTATATTTCAAGGAAGAAAAGGGTTTCCCTACAAACTTCTATCTCATTACATATAGTCATAGTGGACTAATAACACAGAATTGTTCTACCTGTACAGTTTGTGCGTATGTACATGAATTATTGATTATTCTGTAAAATACCTGTACACTGTAAACTGTATGGTCTACTTATATGCAACGTTTACTCCATGTATTTTTCTGTTTGTATAGTTGTCGTGTATTCTTAGGCGACACTTGAAACTACATCCATATGTATATTCAAGTAAATGTCAGTCACACTTCAGCCAAGGATTAATTAGACGTCATGCTGAGTCAAAAACTACTCTTACTCTGTGCTTCTCCCCTGTACTGTGTTGTGCTGTGTAGCCATACATAAATACAAAACGTACTCTGAATATTGAATATATACATTATACAAATATGTAAATGAACATAAATATAGGAAGAAAAAAGTTTCTACTTCTATGGTATAGTTTTCTTCCAGTTTCTCAAGTCTCAAGTCTCAAGTCCCTTTGGTTTAAGTATCTGAGTCTGAGGCTCAAAGACAGGAAACTAAACAAGTGATCTAACTGTCGACATTATCACATGGTTGATCGCCAAACGTAATAACAATGAGCCCCATCCATCCAACCATTGTATTGTATTGGACTTTCAGCACACGTACATTATCCCTACATATTATATTATAAGACATAATACCCAAAAAAATATTGACAAAAAATATTATAATATTCTAAGAATATAAATGGACATGTAAACTTGTGTTGTACATTATATTACATTATGTAGCATGCATATTGTATATATATATATATACATATTACACCATCCAGTTTTTAGTCCATTACTACATACTATGCACATCAAAAGCTTACATGTACAATGTACATAAAGAATCACTGTACCATTGTACAACCTATACCTTCCGTATTTTCCATTTCATTTTCACTTCACTTTTTACCATTAATGTTTTGTTTGTATTGACTACTTCATACTTACAATTAATATTGAAGTGTGTGTGTACATTGTACATTGTACATCTTTTTATATCTATATTTATTTAGCTACAGAAGTTTTGAAAGGAAAATGGACATGTAAATGTCAATCTCAATCTGGATCTCAAATTTCACATACTTTTTACTTTTTACATTGTACATGTCTTTTGAAACTACTATTAAATATTTAACTCTTATTTTAGATATGTTTAGATGTATGTTTGTATCTAGTATCTATCAAAACAGTCACTCTAGCTCACTCCAAGAGTAGTATTTTTGGACTAATTAGTTGTTGTTGGTGGGAAATTTTACATTGTATATTGTTTGTTGTACTTGTCTGGACTTTAATGCATTATCAAGTTGTATTATACTAGTTTGATTGGTACATTTTGTGCACATATCTTAAATCTAGATACTTAGTGAATATTCTTTATGAGTAAGACAGGAACTTGTGCTAGAAATCACATCGCGTACAAAAATTAAGTGTGTAATTTTTTGATTTAAACTTATTCCCCATACTCTAAAATACATGTGTGTGCAGTATTATGACTTTTAATTGTCATTTGACCCCTGTAGAACGTGTCAAAGTTGGTCATTTTTTCGGAGTTTTATTATGTATTATAATGGTTCCT
>JAQGBH010003756.1:0-18851 GCA_034698265.1 Sminthurinus aureus
GACCCCCTTAAGTTAGTTCAAGACTAAAAACGGAGGTTTCCAAACTCCAACTTGGAAAAATTTGAAAAAAACGCCCAGCCAGCTCGATATTTTGACGGTTTTTTTTGTGCTGGGTGGGATTTTGAGTGTAGCACTCAGACTTTTAGGCCTTTTCATGTTCTGTTTGAAGTTTTTACAACATCTTGACCCGCTTCAAGTTAATCAAGAGCCACAACACCTTGCCTGCTACTGCAAGTTCTCAAAACTTGCAAAAAACGTCCAGACAGCTCAATTTTTCGATATTTTTCGTGCTGGGTGGGATTTTGAGTGTAGCGAGCGTACTTTTAGGCCTTTTTATGTTCTGTTTGAAGTTTTTACAACATCTTGACCCCCTTCAAGTTAATCAAGCGCCAAAACATCTGGCCTGCTACTAAAAGTTGCCAAAACTTGCAAAAAACGCCCAGCCAGCCCGATTTTCCGACATTTTTCGTTGCGGGCGGGATTTTGAGCGTAGCAGTCGTAATTTTAGGCCTTTTCATGTTCTGTTTGAAGTTTTTAGAACATCTTGACCGCCTTCAAGTTAATCAAGCGCCAGAACATCCGGCCTGCTACTTAAAGTTGCCAAAACGTGACATAAACGCCCACCCAGCTCGATATTTCGACATTTATCGTGCTGGGTGGGGTTTTGAGTGTAGCACTCGTACTTTTAGTCCTTTTCTGGTTCTGTTTGAGGTTTTTACAATATCTTGACCTGCCAACGTTTATTTTAGACTAAACACAGAGGTTTCCAAACTGCAACGTAATAAAATTTGATGAAAACTGCCGAAAATTTTTCGGTTAATTTTCGTGTAAATTTCAAACGGCGTCGAAGTTGTACAACATTTTCACAAAACTTCGCACTCAACTTTTATATGAATTTCAAAAGGTATACAACAAATTGGAGCACACTACATACTAGAGCGTACTACATATTACATATGCACAGTAGATACGAGAGCTCGACCTGACTAGAAAACACTCATGCAACAAAGCAACAATATATTTGAAAAACTCCAAGAAAATTATAATAACGTTAGTAAATTGGTTTCTGATCCGCGTAGCAGCAAACGCACCGCGGGTCAAGTCGCGCAAAGCGCGTGCTTGTTCATTTAAATATTTTCCCAAATTGGCACACAAGCACATTTACATTAAAAAAATGAATCAAAGTTTTTGAACATGATAATTTCATCTGCGCAGCTTTTATTTCTTGAATCGTAAATTGAGCATTTGGGAGGTTTTTAATTGCGACGAGAAATTGGTTCATTATTCATTACATTTTTACTCTCAATTCAGTATTCAGCGTTCACTATGTTCACTGTAAATTTTTTACTGTCATTTTTCATCACTTGTCACTCGTCACTGTCAAAATAACACTTTTGCGTGAATCAACGTTAACTGAACTCGCATCCATTCGACTGTCAATGAATACAGATTATAAATTATGAATTGTAGAAAGTGAATTCAGCTCAAATTTCAATTGCTAATTTTAATTCGGTCGTTGCTCTTTTTTTCGCTTGCTGTCTTTGTCATTTAATAATTGTGTATTATTTTTGTGCTGGTAAAAGTGAATACTCTTGGATCGAGAAACAAGAAGAAAACAAGAATTATTATTATTCTCTTCAGATAAAATTTAACTCTGGTTCATTCTTTTCCTAATCCCATTTTACACTTCACACTTTACGCTGGCTCTGCCTTTTCTTCCAAATTTCCTTGCAATTTTGATTTTCATTGAATAGAAAACAGGTAAATAAATTTGGGTACATGTAATTTTGGAAGTTGTTTGCTGTCCTTTTATTACCATTTACCATTTACAATACATTCTGACTGCTGCCTTTTAAGTTTTTATTTTTGAAATTTTGAATGTGGCCAAAACTCTCCATTTACACCTAATAAATAAATAATTACTGTACCTATGGCTAACTAAATTGAATTTAATCAAATTATGATACAAAGAGGAATTAAGGAGCCGGATTTTCATCAACTACCTATTTAAATTCCGGTAGGTGGTGAACTGCTCAGGCGGATTAAAATTAAGGATGCGGAATGACAATGACAATCATTTTCGTCTCGGTATGACTCGGACTCAGACTTGGAGGAGAAATATTTTGCCGTATTCATTCCAGTTTGTTGTTTTTACCATCATCATTTTGACCTGTTTGGACACAAGTCAGGCCCAGACTGTAAATTGTACTAAAGAATTTTACGACCCCGAAAATCCCTCAGTGGTAAAATATTTACATTTTTAATTAACTCCCCACTATTATTATTTACTAGCAATATATAAAAAATAGATCATTTGATGTTATGAGAGTGGTTTCTAGTCAATTCGGACCTGCTGAATCCGAGTCTGGCCTTGAAACATCGAGTTACCACCTTTAAGTCGGTCAAAATTGACAAAAACCAGACCAGAGGTCAAATTTTGAATTTTCGCGAACTCTTGGACGTAGAACCGTGTGCAAAAATGACGTGGTGATCAAGTTTAATGCAGAACATTTGTGCATAGAGAAACAAAATGTATAATATATTTCTTTCTATGCATTTGTGCCGTGTGATTTCCCTTTCTCTTTTTCATCTCCACACACACATGCATTGTCCAGCTACTTGACGCCAACTGTTTTCATTTTTCTATTTTATTTCTTTCATTCATTCAATTAAAAAGATAAATAACTGGAAATTTAAATTCTACGTTTTCAGATACAGAACTTAATGGAGTTTATGCCCATCTTTTTACTTATCTCAACATGTCTTCTCTTAAAAGTGGATTTTTAATAATTATTAATAAAAAAAATAATATTTAATGCGGACTTTAAAATTAATTACACGATTATCGCACTAATATTACTAACAAATATAAAGACAAGTCAAATAGATTTTTGCATTTATCATCATCATCAGCATCAATTTGTAGATTCACTTTTGTTTTTAGTGCTATAATAGTAATTAATTTGAAAGTCTCCATTAAATATTATTATTAAGAATCCAGTCTCAAGAGATGACATTTTAGGAAAAGTACAGAGATGGACATAAACTCCATTAAGTTCTGTATCTTAAAAACGCAGAATTTCAATTTCTATTCATTTCCAGCTATTTTTTTAAATTTATTTGAAAAAAAACGGTTTAGTATGAAGTAGCTGGAAAATGTGTGTGCATGGAGATTCGAGAAATTGACTAGAAACCTGGCATGAAACATCGAGTTGTCGCACATTAAGTGGGTCAAAATTGACAAAAACGCAAACTTAGCCACTTTGTCCATAGCGCAAAGCGCGCCGCGGGCCAAGTCGCACAAAGTGCGTGCTTGTTTAAGTATTATATTTAGTATGGAATTTGTGTTGTTTTTTTTTTTTTAAAAAAATAATTTTTAAACAGTTTGGGCTTGCGACTTGCAAAAGATGCGATGGCTCAAAGTCAAAATGATTTATGTATTTTTTTTTATTCTTTCTGTTTCTACAGGGAATTTGTAGAGTAGGATGTCCGGACGCTGAAAAAACATCATGTACAGTCAAAGAAGGGAAACCTATTTGTTCCTGTTTGGTTACGGGTGTGGTAAATAAATAATATTATATGATAAAAAATGTACGTTTTACATGACTTTTTACGTGAGTTGTCTATATTATCTATTATTTTACTGTCCTTATTTATTATTCATTCTATGGTCAAAATTCAAGGTGAATTTTTCCCAATAAAAAACAATATGTGAGCATGTGGTTCAACTTTGGCTTTTGTGGTTTTAGTTTAATTCGTATGGAGGAGGAATCAATGACACGGCAATTTTGGCGTCTTGTAATTCAAATGGAGCTGGCACTACGGAAGTTTGTGGAAAATCCAACCCCTGCAGCAAGGGCAGGATACCGCGGAAATGTCAAGTCAAAAGTAAATTAATAAACTAACTTTATTAAAAATTATCAAAAGTTGTTCAAGTTGATCTGCATGAAATAAGAAACGAAAAGTAAATAAATAAATAAATTGTAATTTTTATGGCCAAGTTTTAATGTCTAATGCCCAATGTTTTATGGAATTGAAGGTATTGATCCTAATGAAGAGACGCTCATCCCAGGGAAAAATCCAACAGATTATTGCTGGTGCGCTAGTCCAGATATTGACTTTTGTAATTCGGTGTTAAACAAAAAGGAAGAGAGAAGCCAGTCTGACATTGGGCTTTGCGTCCAGACCTGTCCAAATCAAGCTTCAGCTCCCGGCTACCAATGTGGACAAGCCATTAATCCAGACAAGACTTCTACGAACCCAATCTACGTTTGCCCTTGTGAATACAAGGTCAGTAGAATTTAGCAAAAACTAAAAACAAGAGCACATTTTTTCAATGACCTTTGACCTTTGACATTTTCCTTGCTGATTTGAGCTTTTGACTTTTGACTCATCAGCTGAATCTTGATTCTTAATTCTAATTTTTTTAAACCCTATGGTTTCTACATATATTTTCTTGATGCATGTACAATAATATTATACAGTTGCTGGATTTTAAAGATGAAATGTTTTGATTTTATTTTGGTGTTTTTGGTTTTGATCCAGTTGGGTGGCGTACAGAACCACACGTCAAATAATAATTTTACGTACTATACAGCTGTAATTTGCACGGGTCAGAACGGTGATGCTACTTGCCAAGGGGCGTGTTCAAAGTATCCTAAACAATATTCAGTACCACACAGCTGCAGATCCATTAAATTTAAAACGGTGCCAAAAACGGGAGCACTGCTAAATAACGGGGAAAAAATTTATGAAGATTTCTGTTCTTGTGGCGGACTTCAGGCGCCACCTCCTGCCTCGATAGAACCCGATACCTTGGAACGAGATGAAAATTCAAAGGGAAAAGGACGATCCGGATTTCCAAAGTTTCTATCTAAACTTTACGATGCTTTGAAATCCGTCCGAGACTATTTCTTTAACAAGGGAGGTCAAGACACGTAAAAATCCCAATTATTTTCATTATCCTTGAAATTTGATTGCTACTTTCCGTTAAAATTAATCAACATGGTCAATGGTCAATGGTCAGGTTAAACCCCAAAAGTGGGAAAACTATCCTTATTTTTTAAATTTATACTATTCATTGTTTAATATTTTTTAATATAAGTATTTTCAAAATCAATGTTTTAAAAATTAATGTCGCTTTTTTGTTTCAAAGTTTGGTAAAATTTATTAGCTTAACAATTGGAATAAAACTTACAATTAGTACAAAGATCTCAATTATCGATTATCGATGATCGATATATGCATGAGAAAACCCAAAACTGAATTTTATTCAGACAAAAAATGTACACCCATTTTGGTTATGCTTTCTGTTTCAAGATTCAAGATCCATCATTTATCATTCATTCAGGCAGACATTTACGCTTTCTGTTTCTGCATCTCAGTTATTTTTTGTCCTGTTGTCCACAATCTACATTCTACATAATATTCTACATAATCTCAACTCTCAACTTTAAACGACCTTGAGTAAAAACATCTGTTCTAGAAACGTCTGTTTCTTTGTCTTTGTCTCTGCCAGTTTTTAGCCTCGACCCCATTTCATTTGTCCAGTGGTGATTAATCAAGTGGAATTAATCAAAGTGAACTTCACCATCAGATTTCTCATTGTCTTCTCTCGCAATTTACAACTCTTAGCTCTTGTTTCTTGCTCCTTTGTCCTTTGTCTGTTGTCTGTTGTGTCAATGGGCATCTTCAATCTTGAATCTTCACCATGTACTTTGTCGCTTGTAGATTTTAGATTGCAGACTTCATCTACATTGTCATCAAGTGGATTAAAAAGTTTTTGATTGACCAGTCCAAACACTAAACTCTACACTCTACACTCTACACTGTAAATTATACAGAGTATAGCTCATTATAAATTCACTTAAAATCAATTACAACATTGTTCATTCTTCCTTCGCCAAACCAAAGGAAAAAATTCATTTTCATCCCAACACTCGTGATTTTGAATCTTAACATTTCTTTTGTCCAATATTGAATATTAAAAAATTAAACTAGCACAAAAAGAAAGTAGAAAGTTTAGTAAAGCAGTTTGTCGTCTTCTTTTCCCCTTAAATTTTCTTGTCTGGCATTGAACATTGGAAATTGAATCGGATTGAAATGGATGGAGAAAATGAAGGAAAAGACATCATGTCTGAAAATTTTGGACTGGTGGGTTACCTGTGTTTTGCAGCCGTGTTTCTCATCTCAACGGCCATTGGAGTTTTTCACGGTTGTTGGGAATCCCGCGGGAAAGAAAAGACAGCCGAGGGTTTTCTCATAGGAAATCGACAAATGTCCAGCGCTCCTGTCGCTCTTTCGCTTCTCTGTAGGTGAGTCCAAAATTTTCCCCTAAACTTTTGAACTTTAGCATTTAGCATTCAAAGAAACAAGATTAAGATGAAAACTGTCCATTGCCCTTTGTTAATTATTTAGTGTCGTGTCGGCAATTACGATGCTTGGCGATCCTGGTGAGATTTATTCGTATGGAGTTCAATACAGTTTTGTGGCTCTCGCCTTCATCCCCTTGACATTTACCGTCCTTTATTTGTACATCCCAGTTTATTTCAATCTCCGCATCAGCTCAGCCTACGAAGTTTGTACAAATATCGTTGAATTTCTCATTAAATTTTATACCATTTTATTTTTTTACAATTTTAATATCCTAATGAATTTTTTATTTTTACCAGTACTTGGATCTGCGTTTTGGTGCCAGTACCCGCGTTTTTGTCTCACTACTTTCATCCTTCAGTTTGGTCAGATCAGGGCTCAAGTCCCAAAATTTCAAACACTTTTACAAATACATCAACAGTTTTTAAACAGTTTTTAGCGGGGAAAAAAATGGAAGGTGATTAATCAATTTCTGGAATTTTCCTTTTTTCCTACAGATTTTGTACATGTCTATTGTCGTGTACGGTCCATCACTGGCGCTAGTTGAAGGTATGAAAAAGCGCAAAAGTGGCGATTTAAAATCATTAAAACCTTTTAAAAACGAATACAGCTGTCAAATGTTAACCGTGTTTAGGGGTGGAAAACCGTCTTTTGCACGGATGACTTTTGTCAAACCCATTTTTAACACGTAAATAAATAAATGTAAAAATTTAAAGGGAATTATTAAAGTAAATGAATAAATTGACAATTTACAGTGACGGGGATGAGCAGTCGTTTGACCACTGGAATCATTTTCATGATTTGTATTTTCTACTCCACTCTGGGTAATTTTATGCACACCTTTTTTATAAAATTACGTCAATTTTTAGCTAATTGCTCTAGTTTCTAGTTACTTTTCGATTGTCATGGTAACATGAATTTTGAATTTTGGACTGAATTTTTTCCAGGGGGATTCAAAACGGTCGTTTGGACGGACGCCTTTCAAGCGCTTGTGATGCTCGGCTCCATGCTGGCTCTTGTTGCGACTGGAATTGGTCATGTTGGTGGAATGGGCGTTATCTGGAAGAGACTCGAAGCCACGAATCGAAACAATTTCTTCAAGTAAATAAAATGAAAATATTACATTGAATTTTATTTATTGGCACAGAGGAAATTTCCAAAAAAATAATAAATAATTTATTATTGGGAGATGGAAAAACGCAGTGATAATTTTCTTGGCCCGTTTTAAATATCTAATTTATTTTTCTAAAGTTTTGACCTGGATCCGCGAACGAGACACACAGTTTGGTCAGTCACCGCTCGATATTTCCTGTGGTTGACCATTTACGGCACATCTCAATCTCAAGTTCAGAGATATTTGAGTCTTCCCTCACTAAATCACTGCAAAAGGCAAGGATAATCGCTAGTTTGATATTTTCTCATATTTCTCAAAATTTTTATAAAAAATGTAGATGACTTTCATTTCATTAATTTCAACATTTTTTTACATGATTCTGTTTTTTAGGGCCATGCTTATAAATATGGTTGGCTTACTTTTCACATCACTGTTGACGACCATGGTCGGCGTGGTGATTTACGCCAAGTATTTTGACTGTGATCCTTTAATGGCCAAGGTAAATTTAAAATTTAAAATTTAAAATTTAACCTTTTCCAAGCGTTTGTCACCTTTTGTCGAAATTTTTTGTCCATTATGTTGGGCTGGTGACGCCAAAAGTCGAAATTTGTTTACTATGCATAAAATACGAATGACGACTTTTGTAGAAATTTATTGAACAATTCTGTGGACGGATGACGCCTTTAGTCGTCATTCTAAAAAAAATTGTATTTCATCCACCCGGCACAATTTGCCCTCAGTTAGTGCGTTAAAAGTCGTTTGAAAAATATTTTCCCCCCCTTTACCCGTCCACAGCGGTTTTGATTTATTTTTAATTCATATTTTTTTACTAATAAATTTTTTTAGCTACGGCTAAAATTAAAATTATTTCAAAATAAGGCCGCTTGGAAAAGGTTAAACTCAATTACATTATTTTAAATTTTTTGTCCATAAATGAACCGGAAATTTGCACAGAATTTTAAACCAACTCGTTAAATTTTCTCGTCATTTCTCTTATTTTTTTTGCATGCTTTAGGCAATCACAAGTTACGACCAACTTCTTCCTCGTTTCATCCTGGAAACCTCTTCTGGCATTTTACCAGGCTGCATTGTAGCTGGGGTTACTTGTGCAAGTTTGAGGTAGCTAAAATAATATGTTCTTTAATTTTGTTCTGCTACAATTTTACTTTGTTTAGAATTCTGAACTTACTGATTTTTTCAAACTTTTTGGGTTTTTTTAGCACTGTCTCAAGTGGTCTGTCCGCTCTCTCCTCCGTTTTCACCTACGACTATTTGAAGAGATATAAGCCGAAATGGGATGAAAAACGGCTTTTCTACTGCTCTCAAGCTTCATGTGCCGTCTTTGGCGTGATTTCCTTCCTCTTTGTCTTCTTGGCGGAAAATTTAGGCAACATTTTACCAGCAGCTGGCTCTCTCTTAGGGATCATGGGTGGTCCAACTCTGGGGATTTTTACACTCGGCATGTTTTTCCCATTCACAAATGTCAAGGTATAAAATAAAACCTACCAAAAAATATTAACTGAAATTAGTTTAAAAATTTTCACCCTCCTTTGGCCAAGATTTTGATTTTTGACTGTGGAATTAAATGACAGGGCGCCACCTGGGGGATGATCTCAACAATGACTGTAATGACACTTTTAGTCACCGGGACATTTGTGGCAAATTCAAACGGATGGCTACCAAATCAACGACTTTTCCTCACAACCGACGGCTGCAACAGCAGCATCAGTGAACATTTGTCTATAAGCTCAGAGATAAATTCCTCAAGTTGGAAATACGATGCAAATACATTGGAAAATGACAGTTGGTTTGTGAGGATCGTTTCAATTTCATTTCTATGGCATCCGCCGCTCGGAGTTCTTCTTACCATATTTTTCGGCATTGTCTACAGTCTACTTTTCAACAGTTGCAGAGGAAAAGGGGAGCAAGTACAAAAGGTTGGAGCGAATTTATTAAGCCCGCCAATACTCAAACTGTGGCTCAAATTTTTTCCACAAGTGGCCGAAAAATGGATTGATTTTGAATCCGAGAATAAAATTGAAAATGGTATAAAACTAGACACATTTTGATCCCCCACGTGCTTAATTTTTTTGAAAATTTTTCCAACTTTTCTGTGTAGAACATAGAAAACAAGTTCTAGATTCTAAACAATTACAATTTTAAATGCGCGAGCCAAAAAAATAAATAATCAATGATAAAAAAACAAGAATAAAGTGTAAGATGAAAAAAGATTAAAAATTCAGTCAAGATGAAAAAAGGGGGCTGATTTACCATAGGTGTGGTTGTGAATTTCCATTATGTCTACCTCATTGACCTTTGACCTTTGACTTTTGTAGCTTTCAGCATATTTGACATTTGACATTCAAATTTTGGGATTGCATTGGCATTGACTGTACAGAACACAGTACACACCCTTCAAATTCTAAAGCCAAAATATTAATATGGTAGAAGCAACTACGGAAACATTGCCGGAAACATTTCCCTGAAATTTAATTTAATTTAATTGTCACTTTCTCTTTCCTCTTTATCCGCTTTGGAGAATTTACAGATGACTCTTCTCTTCTGCCCTTTTCTATACGGTAAGAAATTTTCCTGTTCCAACTCCAACTCCAGCTCCAGCTATTACTTACAAAGTGATGGAATGCAAAGAGTGTTGATTCTTGACTATTGACAACTTCTCTTGTTCAAAATTTAAACTAATGGAGATGAAAATACAAAAGATGCGAGATGATGCGGAAGTACAAATCAATATCAAATATCAAATATCAATATCTGTTCTTTTCCTAGGTATTTTTGACAAATCAAGACATTATTTTGACGTCTTGTTTCAATTCCTTTGTACTAAAAGTTAAACTAAAAGGCCTAAAAAAAGTAAGAAAAATTGATGCTAGGGGAAAAATGTACATTTTATTTTCCACTTTCCACTTTAGGTGTAGTAAATGTTTATTAAACATGTTTTATTTCATTGAATTATTTGCCATTTATTTATTAATTAATTGACTTGATTAATTATTTACTTAAATGTGATGAGCAAACTGACAATCTGTTGGAAAACGTAGTCGACAAAAACCGGCGTGCTTTGTCTCTCAATTATCCCAAAATTACTCACTTTGACCTGAGCCGGTGCGGTTGCTCTCACCTCCCTTTTGTAAGCCTCCGTCCTCCCGTCTCTTGACTGCACCGGGATTTTTTGACCAACTAGCAGCATTTCCATTTTGAATTCCTCAAATCCTTCCTCAACTTGATATGCCGTGTTACAGCTGGCGATGAAGGCAACGAAACCATTGCTGAAGGCAAAAGCATGGATCACAGCATACAAGGGATTGCTCAAGCCAAGATGAATCATGCCAAAACCACCCGCGATGGATGTGACCAACTCAATATTTTTTATAGTTGAGATCACCAGAGCAAATCCAACATGAAAAAGGTGAATTCGAGTACTCAGTTCATTCAGCTGAATTCTCGCTCGCTCCAACCGAATTCTCACCGGTCTCTTTGCACATCTAAGGCAAATGAAAAAATTCGTCTTCTGTAATTCACTTTATAAGATACATCAAAAAATGGGACAAAAAGGAGAATTCTCAAGACATAGAAAGTTTACCTGATTTTTTCAATCTCTCTCTGCACCAGTTTCGGATACACTTCCACAAAGAACACGATCATAAAAACTCCGTAATTTATACTGGCAAAATAATAGAGAAAGGCCAACATTTCGGGAATCATGTAGAGGAAAATTAGGGAGAGGTTTTCCATTTTGGGGTCAAAAAAAGAGCCCAGGAGCATCGGTGACCCCGGGTCTGCGATGTAGAGAAGCGACACCGCAAAAACGCCGGGGTAGAACATACAGGCGGAGACGCAGAGCATAAACTCTCGAATATTTTCCACGGCGGGTAGTTTCTTCCCAAGGATTTCTATTTTCGCCCCCCCCCTTCCATGTTCTTCTGTCCATTTAGATGTTTCTGAAATGATGGAGTTAAAACTGGTCCTTGTGTAAAGTCATTGAACAGTTTGATGTTGAGATCCAGGTGAAGGTCAAAGAGGAGATAGGACAAAATGAAAAAGAAGGAAAAGTCAAAGGAGCCGGCAAATAACAAGGGAAGGCGAACTTGAGACATGTCGTCACTTTCAGAACCAGAAAAAGCAGTAGAATTAGAATCAAAATCAGATTCAGATTCAGTTTTAGAATCCGCTGTTAGCGCATTCACAGTTCGACAAATGACAAAAATAACGTGGGTCAGACAAAATAATTGCCAGAGTCTATGAAGAATTAATTTCCACACTCGATTTTCTCTTTCCATCTTTCCCGATTTTGGGTCCATTTTTATGGGGAAAATTCCCAGTTTGGAGGTGAGATGAAAGGCCCAGAAATTACAAACCAAGTCGGATTTGGTAAGCATTCTCGAGTCTGGATTCTTGATTCTAAATTCAGTAGTTAATGTGTAATGTTCTTGTTCGTCTGATTTTTTGGCTTGTTAATACAAGGGAAAAGAAACTCGGATTGTCAGTGGAACAAGTAAAAAGTACAAACTTTATTGAACAGCCTGCAAAATACAGTTTCAAATGACAAGTGAGCTTTGAGCTTTGAGTTTTGGGCTTGCAAGAATTATCTACGTTCTACATACGTTTCGCTTCTTCGTTCCACTTTCCACATTCTACATTTGACGATGGACGATTGACGTGTATTTTATGCTTTATGATGTTGCATAAATAACATAATAAATAATAATAATTCCGCCGGCTCCGTTGGCTTGTCTTATCTCCGTCATTTCTAATTCACAGAGTATTCATCAAAATTATTCGTGTCCAGTGTCCAATGCAATGTTGGACATTTAGCCTTTAGCATTGAGTGTAGAATGTAGAATTTAGAATACAGAAAATAGAGCGGTTATGCTTCGCGAAATTGCTTTTATGAGCTCGAGGAAATAATCTTTATTCATTTTACCACATGAATTATAAATTAACCCTACATGAGCACAGCTCACACGGTGGACGTTGGACGATGGAATTTTGGAATTTTGGAATTGCGAGTGCAAGCTCGAGTACGAATACCTACGAGAAACCAAGCATGTGAGCCAATACTCAAGACTCAAGACTCAACACATGGTGGGCGATATAACGTTATAGGACAAAAGCGTACTTTTTGATCTTTTGCAGAAATGGACTCCTCTGAGCTCGCACCATGTAGTGAAAGCGACACACTCATCTGTCCATTTCTGCAAAAGTGCAAAAGCTTATGAGTTATAAGTCTGCTCTAGCTAAAGAGCAACTATGCTTTTGTCTTTTGTCCCATAATATCATAATATCGGCGACGACATAAAGGATTATGAAGACACAACATTTATCTACTTGTGCATTTTTGAGTACAGTCCGCTTTGGCAGCGAGCAACGAGTGGGTTGGAGATATCTCACATTTATTCATAATTAACTACTCAATACTCAATAATCAATACACGTGGAGTTTCCGCCGAAATTTAGTCCATTTCGGTTTCCGCTCTATAAAAATAAAATAGCAAATAGCGTGAAGAGTGAAGCCAGCCAAACCAAGCCAATGGTCAATGGTAATGTTGTTTCTAATAGTAATTGTCATTGTACAAGAGAGGGATTTAAAATTTTAACTGAGGTAAAACAAATCCAGCTTTTCCATTCTCCATTCTCCATTCACCATTTCTTTACAAAATGTCATTTATGTTTCTCAACTTTTTAATATTGAACGTTGAGCATTGAGAATGGAGCATCTAGTATTGAGGAAAACGCTCCTTCTATTTAGAGTTTAGAGCTTAGAATTTAGAGTTTAGACGGATTTTAAGACGCATTTAAATGTAATATGCAAATAATTATGTACCATAAACTTAGAATACCTATATGAAAATTAAATAGAATGAATGGAGAATGAGCAGACGGGCAATCGGCAACCGGCAATTTGAACCCGGTAATAATTTAAATGGGAGAAAATACAAAAAGACAAAAGTAAACAATTATAAAAATTTGTCAGAATTCAACGCCGTTTGATTTATTTACAACGGTTGTGAGGCAGATATTATTGTAGATGTAGTTTTTAGTGTTTCAAAATCTAAACAAATTTCATTTATGTCAATTCAGCACCCGTTACTCAAAATCTCGCTGCATCTCGTACATATTTTTAAAGAAAATTGTTTTTTTAAATATTTACTTGGTGCATTTCATTTTAAATTTCATTTAAGAATAAATACAAAAATACACACAAGGAAATAGGAAATCAATGTTGGTTTTTGATGGTTGATTGTAGGTCAAAAGTTGAAGTTGAATTTGTGCCCTCTTTTCTGTGTTTTTGAGGCTTTGTATTTCTATTGATTTTGAAGTTGACTTTGATATTGTAAGTTGACAATTGAAAATTGACAGCCATCAGTTCATTTGCCATTCGATTGAGCATGAAATTCAAAGTGTGTGGAAATCTGGATGTGGATGTCAACCTTCTTTTTCATCTCCCCTTTTCTTTTTTCCGTCCGTCCGTCTGTTTGTCTTTGTGTGTCTGTGTGTTTTACCCATTTCTTTGTATTCTATTCATGCACACGTACATATTTCCTGGAGTTTGGTGTTCGGTGTTTGGTAGTTGGTATCTTTATTTTTTATCTGGGTAAATGTGGATTGTATTGTGTAATAGGGATATTACCCTCAAAACTCACTCCTTAATACTCAATACTCAATACGCAATAATCAATTCCATGCTCAATTCAATGTATCTCAATCTACCTCCAAACTACAAACTCCAGACTCCAAACTCCAAAGTATAAAGTCTAAATGTCTTTGTGTATTTGGTATTTGGTATTTGGAATGAAACCATCACTTTCAATATCCACATCCACATTGTACAATGTAGGTTGTACGTTGGGCATTGAAGACGGTAGAATGAGGCAATTTCATCCGGATTCAGCCATTCATTCAACCTTCAACAGCCCCGCTATTCCGCATTTTCCCGTTCAATTGCTCCCATTTTACCTTCTTCTCTTCTTCTCTTCTTCTCCTGAATGGTCCACAACACTTGAATCTCTAGTTTGGAGTCTCGAGACTCGAGTCCATTGCCATTGGAAATACCGATTGGAATGCCAGAAGTAATACTGAGGCCGATCCGATGGACGATGACGATCAGGACTCGAGATGAAGATGAAACTCATCCGAGTAAAGAGTAAAGCGTAAAGAGTTGGAAAAATGTAGAATGTAGAAAATGTACCTATAGGAATTTCCTATTCTCCAGATTCCCATTCAGAATTTAGAATTGAGGATCCAGAATCAGGAATAAGGAAGGAAGAATAAAGAAGAGAGAAGACGGAGAAAATATAGAGGAGAAAGGAAAGGTGAATGTTTAATGGTGGGTTGTTTTTGGAAAGTGCTGGAACATTTACAACTAAATGTCTTCTTCCTCTCAATCTCAATCTCATTCTTCTTCTTCTTGTTTCTCTCCCAACTCGGATTTCAGAGGTTCGAGGTTCGAGGTAGAAGAAGATGTCTCCCTTTTACATATGTTTAGAAAGTGCCAGAACAGAGAACAGAGCACAGAAGAGTGTCTTTGGCTATATGTAGATACATCTTCATTCCCATTCCAATTGTCATTCCGATTGTCATTCTCATTCCCAATGCAATGCCGTCCCTTGTAATTCCAATGGCAATTTCAAGTTTTAAATGGCCAAATTTTCCCAAGAAATCAAAGTCAACGTGAGGCAAAGGGCCCATCAAAAATATTACATCTATCAAGAATCAAGAATCTAGATTCTAGAATCTAGAATTTACTACTAAAAGAAACAGAAAGAAAAGAAGACAAGGGAAAGAGAGAAAAATCCACCAGATCAAAGTCAATGGAAATCAAAATGACTTTTGTTTCGCTACAGGTAAAACTTAAAACTCTGGCAAAATATCTTTAAAGGGCAGAAATTTTAGGAAAAGGAGAAGCAGATTTCTATGGACTATGGACTATGGATATTTTTCAGGGGGAAATCGCAACACTACATACTGTATTTTCTGTTTTTAACAGAAACAAACTTCAGTGGCAAATTTATGTTTAACTTGGACGCCGGTTAAATCATTTGTTAAGCAAAAACATTGTTTCAGATTGCAGTTAATGCATGGGAATTGCTTTTTATATCATTATCACGTTGATCTGCATTAAATTATACGTCAAAAATCCTCAAATGAACTGAACAGTCAGTTCTTTTGGTCTATTTGTTCTATAAAATTTACAGGATTTGTGCATGAATACAAAATACAGTGTGGCTGTTGACATTTGGTAGCTTTAAATACTCAACGCTCATTATGTCCACTAGGTTCTACTTATATCAAAATTTTATGCACTTTCCTGTTTTTACTTCTATCCTCCAACTTAGAGTTCCAGGTCTGGGTTTTGAGTTTTGAGTAAAATTCTGAATATTCCATCTTTTTTCCTACGCTTCTGAATTACAAAGCCTGGTCTGGTCTGAACCAAGCCAAACCAAACCAAACCACCTCAGTGGTAAGTGGTAAATTGAAGGGTAGATATCCAAAACCAGAACCGAATCCTCAGCCCAACATACAAAAACACATCAAACCAGACCCATGCCATGAAAAAATGAGTGTTTCATCGTTTCCCTTGAAAAATACACGGATATAAACAATTTTTGTCCTCTTCTCTTCTTCTTCTTGTCTGTATCTTGTATCTCGTATCTGTATAATTCATAAAATGACTAGGTTTTGAATCCAGTCGGAATTCACTTGCACAATCCAACTACCAGCTATCTGTCATATCTATTATTCAAGAATTGAAGATTCAAGAGCAGAGACGAGAGTAGAAAAAGCAGAGAAGCAGAGAAGGAGAGTGAGTAAAAAAGTAGAGAAAGTGGAGTGCGAGTGGATGGATATATGAATGAAAAATATGAATTTTTGATGTGTCATTCTACTTATTACGCTTCCTCTCTTTTCTCTTTTCTCTTTTTTTCTGTCTCTGTCTCTGCCTCTGTACAATGTATAGTGTACATTGTACATGTATGAATTACAAAGGAGGGAAAAGGAGGACTGTGTAAATAGTAAATACACAAACACTTGAATGTTTAACATGGAACATCCTCTTCTTCTTCTTTTTACACTGTACTTACATTTCCTTTTTGACTCGTTGACAAATCATTCTCTTTAAATATGGATAAGGAGAAGAGCCGACTCTGGAATCCGGGTAGAAAACCCTCAAAACTCCAAGCTCAAAAGCAAGAGAAGCAGAACAAGAAGAACCTCGAGCTTCGAGACTCTGGAAAAAGGAGGAAAACTCTTTGGGACTTTTTTTTCACGATACTTTTTCATCTCTTTTTCATTCTCTTCATTTTTCTACGACTTGTGCTGGTTCTGGTGCTTTTACATATTTTCTCTATGTAAACTTTTCTCCTTTTTTTCTTATTCTGGGTTCTAGATTCTTTGGATTATAAAGAGGCATTGAGACTCTTTTTCTTCTTCTTCTATTTCTCTCGCTCCCTTTTCCCTTTTTTCTGTTTGCTCTTCCGATCTTGTTGTTGTCTGTCTTCTGTCTTCTGTATTTTGTATAGAAAATGGAGAGAGCGAGAGAAAAGGATGCTCCTCTTTTCTTTTTCTCCTTTTTTTTCTTTTATTTGTAGATACTGGTGTTTATATTTGTAACTGAATATAAAATGAACTGAGAAGCAGTCAAGCTCAAAATCCGAAGCCGAATCCAAATACAAATACGAATTCAACTCCAAATCTAAATCCAAATTCAGCATGGAAATGGAAAAATACATATAAAATGTATACAAAAAGTCACTCAATCTTTTCAATTCCAGCTGGATAATAATAATACGACTACATGTGTAAACATTTATATCCATCTACTATCTACACAACTACACATAAAATAATACTCAAAGAGAGAGTGTGTGTGTGTATTTTCTCTCTTTCTCTCTCTTTCTGTTGATCTCTCTGCTCTTTTTGCATAATTTATACCATATCTACAATCTACAGATTCTAGTCGAGTTTTCAGATTTCTTGGGTTTGTTTGTACAGGATGTTGAAGTTGGATGTTGGATGAGAACAAATGACATTGCATTTCTCTACATTTTCTCTTTGGAGAAAATGTAGAGAAAAGGATAGAAAAGGGGAAATGTGTATTAAAAACTTGAGAAAGTATAAAATGTAAACATTGTAAAAGTATAATATAGAGCCTTCAATATTGAGCTTCAGGTCTGGAGAAAAGACAATTCATGTCACAATAATAATATCATCATGATATCATAATATCTTCAAAATATTCACTTACAATTTAGAATTCATGTAGAAATCAAGAATCAAAAAGTCAAGTTAAAATATCCTAGAAGAGTAAGTACATAAAATTATTATATAAACACAAATGATTGAGTTGCGAAACACAAGAGACTGATCTGCACAAGAGATCACGTTTCATGGAGATGCAAAATAATGAGCGACGTCTAACTTCAACAAACCCAAAGTTTTAAAATTAAGAGTTTTGAAGTCTTTAAAAACAAAATCAGTCACAGGGAATTTAATTTAAGTGAAATCTTATTTAAACGCATTTTAATATGATTTCTCCTGACCTAATTGTGTTTTAAAATATTTGTTGGGTTTTACTCAAGGTAGTGCAAATGGGGCGAATCGAGAAGTTGGTCCATGTTTTTTTCGCTGTTCGCAGCTTCATCTACCAGATAACTATAGTATTATCTGGTCTATACGAAACTCAAAATACAGAGGGTGGACTTTTACTATTTGCTCAAAGTTTTTAAGTTATATTATACTGCTTTCCGTATTTGACGTCTGTGGTGGATGTTGATATGGTAGAAAACCTCGTGAAATTTACTTATCAAATGCATAAAGGATCTACTATTTGCGGCCAGTTTTACCTGAATTACACATGGTTGAAAAAAATGTGTCAAAAAATACTTTTCCAAAATGACCATTTTTTGAGACATCGACTTTTCTCAAATTAATGTTTCAGACAGGTTTTCCTAAACTGGGAAACAAAAAACATGTACATAGTAGTGGCTGGTGCTCTTGAGATTTTATTAATGACAGAAAAATTATTTCACATTCTCTCTGTGTAGTTCCCAGCAGCCAATTTTCAAAAAAATGTTGTGATGAAGCTTATGGAAATTCAACTTGTAGTTTTTTATCTTTGATACTTTGAAGATCTGGAAGTTTCTAAAACCGGAACTATTTTAACGACGGAGTTTGTTATTTAATTTTATAACAGTCATACAATTTCATACATAAGCATGGGATAGGGGAAAAAATCTTTTTTGTCTGCGTTTTGAACCAAGTAGAGTTTGACTTGTAACGGCATTTTTAATACGCACATTGTGTAAGCTGCAAGCATGAACTGTACACAAATTACACAAGGATGGTTTCC
>JAQGBH010003757.1:0-18851 GCA_034698265.1 Sminthurinus aureus
AAAATCGTGTAATAAACTATAATTGTTTAGTACCAATGTCCAATCTACCTCCGTACAGTTACTCTTAAAGAGCTATTGGTGGCTGGTTGAACATTGTTCCAGCTTCATACGACCTCTCCACAGGAAAAGGAAGTGTGGGGTTGAATTCCTTATGGAGAAAAATAATATTCTGGTTTTGGCCCACTTTCATCTTGCTCAAACATTCCCAAGTGATTATCATGACCGTCGTCCTGGCAATCAGCATAAACTACGAGGATGAAAGTGAAGAAGAGCGAACAAAAGTCTATGACGTCAGCCTCATGTTTGCCATTTCTGTTGTTTTCGGCCTTCTAATCTATCTCTACTTCTCCATTGTTGTTTTTGGAGACATGGCAACGCTTTTCGTTGCTTACAATTCTGTGCTCACTCCAGAACCTGGTAAATTTAGACAGCAATCAAAAGCGCTATAACCTTTTGTTTTTTACAAAAACCAATTAATATAACACCGAATATTATTAATAATAATTATTATTATTATATCAAAGCAGTTTTAAAGACACAACAGAATTCAAAATACAATAATTATTATTAATTTTGATTTAGAATTGGAAAGATTCAGAAATGCGGGTGTCAAGAAACGGAAAACACTGAGAGAGCTGCTCTTGATCTATATGCCATTTGGCATCTACGCAATTGTCCTATGCGAAACTATTTTAATACTTGTACGTCCGCACAACCCTGCGCTGCTCACCTCTCTCGTTGTTGATCAAATCCAGCTTAGTTTTGATCTGACGTTTTTCACCCAGTGGCGCCCTCTGCTCCTCTACATGTTTTTTGGACTGATTGATCACGTCTATGTCTTTTTCAACGTGACCATCGTTTACTATGGCGTCATCAAAATGTTCTTGTTCATCGAGCGGATGAAAGAGAAGACTCTACATGTCTCTGAGTTACTTCGGTAATAAATTTAACATTGCGCATACTGTACTTACTCTTTTTGTAGTAAGTTTAATATTTTGACCTTTGACCTCTGTGAATATTTTTACAGGGGTGAAGACGATGGACTAGGAATTTTTGAAAGGATTGATACAACGGTTCGTCTCATTCAGATGATAAAACTTCAGCTGATCGTTTTCAATCAGTTTATGTCGCCATGTGTATTCTTCACAAAAGTAATCGCCTTGACTGCAGCAATTGTGGGTGGATTTGGGGCCGTCAAATTGTTTGATAGTAGTCCCACCTTTGCCGCCATTTTCTTTTTCCTTTTTGTAGAAGCCAACGTCATTTACTTTATCCTCTTTGACTCTGCGTATCAAATCGGTGAGAATTTGGAGGCGCTCAAAGGGGAACTGCTGACAAAAACTGGACTCCATCCAAAAATAGGCCAAAGGCATGAAATAAAACAGGAACTGAATCGGAGGATGAGGTCAGTTCAGGATCTTGGTATAAAATCCGGTGGTTTCAATAATATGGAAAGAGAATCAACTCTGCTGTTTTCCGACTTTTCAGTGGGACAAATTGTTGATTTGTTAATGACGTTCTAGATTCTGAAATCTAGAAAATCATTTTTTTATATTTGGTTTCTAATTTCCTGTACATTGAGACCTCGTCTGCACCTTACAAGTCAAGGACATTGTCTCTCTGAATTTCCTAATGTAATTAATGCATGTAAAATAAAAACTAGTGATATTTACATTTTCGGTGACTTAAACATAAATCTTCTTTCTAATGATAATAAGGTGAATATTTGTAAGTCTTTGGCTAGTTTCTCAACGTGTTGATAATGTTTAAATGTATTAATGATGTTATTTACTACTCATCAGTCTAAACTCGAGACAACTCCACAGGGTTTTACTGTTTTTTTTTGTTAACTGTAAATATGAAAACCTTTGTCACCATGGAAAATAACTATTGTTATTTGTAATTCAATCCGGTTTTCTACAGGAAGCCAAACCAAACAAATGAATTAATGAAACTCCCCAAAATCCTAAACATTGAAATATCAAAATCATCCCATAATCTGAATAGTTATGTGTAAATTCGATGGCAAACTCTTCTAAATCTTCAGTTGGCGGTCACTGGGAGCCGAAAAACAAAAAAAATTGGAAAATCCAAGAAAATACAGCAGAATTTTTGGGTAAATCCAAAGAAAAAGTGGGGAAAATTAAAGAAAAAATTTTTTGGATTGAAGGGAATGGAAAAGAAAGGGCGAAAAGTGGTTTTTGGACCTTTAAAGTGGGTGATGTGGGCAAAAGGGGCGTTCAGTTGGGCGTAGACACGGCGTTCTGAAGATGAAGCATTCTTGTCCGCTGGAGATGTTGACCATTTCCTTGCAGAAGAAGGCTGTAAATTTAAAATTACGTTATTAAGACATTATTATTTATTATTTGGCTTTCCGCATTTTGTACACCAAGTAAAACTGTCATTACATAAAATAGATCCCCGGACTTTTTATTATTTAATAGCAGTCTTTGTTAATTTTTATTATCATAAATCTTTTTTTTTTCACATATATACAACATACAAAAATGTACTGACCATTGTTATTTGTTATTTTTATTACGAGACGAACAACGACAGTCTCAAGTCTCAAACAGTAAAACAAGAATAATAATAGAAATCACGATTTTTCTCCACGTATTTGTAATTTATCATTAACATTTTACAGGAAATTTCTTTCTTTTTTGAGGGAATCTTCAATCAGCTTTCAGATTTTAGAACATAGTGCTTACAAACTACAAACGGATGATATAAAAGGAACAAGAAACTAGTAATAATATTGTGTCTTGGCCAATGTACACGTGAAATTATTGGCATAAAGCAAGAGCGGCTTCAACACGTTTTCAATTTCTGGAATTTCAAAATACAACAAAAATAATAATAAATAAACAATAAATAATGTTGTAGAATTTGCATACATTTTTTTAATGAAAATGATGAATAAAATTGACAATATAGACAAAACTTGCGTTGATTTTTAGAAGCAAGTGCAGACGTCTTTTGCTGATACTCTGGAGACACTTGTGTTTCAATGTGAATTTGTACTTTTGGCCTCATCCGCTCGAAAGCATAGACGCCACTCACTACACTCAAAATATTTTGAGGCAGGTCGTCTACACGGGAAAGCTGGAATTTTATATGGAGCTCTTCCAAATCTGCTCAAATTTTAATTAAAAACAACAAAATACTCATAATAATAATAATAAGAAGAAGAAGAAAACTCAAACACAGAAAATGTTAAATAAGCTCACGCACATTTTAAATCTAGAATTGAACTGTTGATCCGGATTTCCTTGACAGTTTCCTCATCCAAGATTTTCGGGTAGAGAGAGAGTAATTCGACGCAGGCTTCTTCCGGAAATCCTGTGAGAGCGGTGTCCAATCCGGGGAAAAAAGTTGTTGTAGATTTATACTCGGAAGTATAATCAAAAGTTGTAAAAAACCGTGTTAGACAAGGAATTTGGAGCTTCAACTTTTTTAGGTGTAAACTCGTGAATGTCCAGATGAGTGGAAGAATTGGAAGGAGATTATGGTTTTCCAGTTCCAATTCCACCAGATTGGGGAAAATGAGCGGGAAATTATTCATAAATGTTAGGGTAAAGTTATTGTGCAAGGACAGGTTTGTAATTTGAGGCATGACGCCAGGTGGCTTCAGAGTTTCACCTTTAGTTTCTGTTTCTTTCTTTTCACATTTTTTGTTAGTTTCAGCATCATCTGCGTCAGATGGCGCTGGTTCTGGTTGTGACCACGTCAAAAAACCTCCAGTCGCTGCTTTTTGGCCGTGCAGCTCAAGTTTGATTGCACTTGGGAAAATTCGATTAAATTCTTTGATTGGAAAGGACCGTCCCCTTTTCCGTCGTTTTTCTCTACAGGACAAAGTAACAAATCTCACTTTTTCCAGGGGCGGAAATTCCTCCACCTTGACTTTGAGCAAGCGAAAAACATATTTTCCTGTTGGGATGGAAAAGGATTCCAGGGTTTCCTGAGAAGATTGGAGCAGAGCCGAGGCAAATGGAAGGAATTCTGCAAAGGAAATGGATTTTTCCGCCGCCCTATACGACTCAGGCGAGAGGTCAACATTGTCCATGTGCAAACTGAGCTGCTTGAATTTGGGTTGAGAGCGAGATGTGGAGAATTTGTTCAACATGGACATTTGATTCAATTCGGGTCGGATGTCCGCTTTTTGGATCAGGTGACTTTTTGAGATGGAGGTCAAGAAATCAAACTGAGAGTCAGAGTGAAGGCTCGAGTGACCTTCCACCTCAACCTTTTTCAACCTGGGGGATGAGAGAATAATTTCCTTCTCCAGACGCATCAACACTTCTGATCGACTTCGAAGTAGAATCCTTAGACATCTCAGGGAACGAAGGGTGAAAATGGGTAATAAGGTGGCTTCATTTTCACTCTTTTCTTCCTTTTTGTTGTTGCTATGGATACCAATTTGGATGTTGAGAATCTGACTTTGACCTGACCGTCCAATGTTATAGCTCCACTGTGAGGAAATTTGCAGAATGGTCAAGCACTCAACATTTGGAACTCTGTTCATGAATAAATCCGTAAAGGATTCCGCATTTAAAAAATTAGTATCTCTGTCGGAAAATCCAATTCTCAACCCTTTGATTTTGGTCCCCAGAAGCTGGAAAAAATTCTTGATGACAAATTGACTCAAAATCACGCCCGTTAATTCAAAATTAACGCAGGGAAATTGGGAGCGAGCCGTCTCATCCATTTTAAGCAGATATTCATTGAAAGCATCCAGAGTTTTTATTTTACCCTGGAAAATCCCATTATAATTTTTTATGTAGGTGCCAGTTTCATCACAGTGACGAAAATTTAGTCGAAGGGCATCC
Source organism: Sminthurinus aureus (assembly GCA_034698265.1). Lineage (NCBI taxonomy): Eukaryota > Metazoa > Arthropoda > Collembola > Symphypleona > Katiannidae > Sminthurinus > Sminthurinus aureus. Next base: position 4,830 of record JAQGBH010003757.1, read on the forward strand.
TCATCCTCATCACGAGATTTTGACAAGCGTTCTGTGCACAAGAGGAGCCAAAGTTTGTTCACCAGACGACAGTTCAAAAGAGAAGAGCAATTTAAATGGCCAATTATCATTTTAACCACCTTGAAGGGAAAAAAACATGAACCATCTTTTAGTTTTGAGTTTTGAGTCATAAGTCATAAATGATTAAGTAAAAAAATGTAAGTAAAAATATTACAATTTTTAATATTAAATTTTTATTACGAGTGGATTTCCAAGAGCTTTTTCCATTGGATTCTCCTTTTGCCACTCAAATTGAACAATTTTGTTACTATTTGTAATCGTTTTTTCCCCAAGTGGGAGGAAAAATTCCCGAACAATTGTTGCTATTATTTCACCTCGTTTATTCCTTTGATTGAGATCGTATTGTTCTAAAGTTTGAAGCAAACTGAGATTTTTCCAATTTTTTCTAGGTTTGGAGATTTGACTCTTCTCATTTTCATTTTCATTTTGATTCTTCGTCTCTGTCTACAGACAAAAAAAGAGACATTTGAATTTTGAAGTTAAAAAGACTAAAAATTCATCAAAATAGGAAAAACAAAATGAACAAAATATGTTTGGAAAAAAATACCTAGGAGAAAAGACATTAAAATTCTTACCTGTGTTGGAACTTGAATTTGATTTTTAATAGGAATTTCCATATCCGAATTTCCGGTTCTACGCCGTTTTCTATTTTCCTGTTCCATGTTTTTGTCTATGGTGAAATTTGAGTCGTGAGTTAAAGTTTACCTTTAAAAATAAACAACAAATGCATTATTATTATATACTTTTATTTGTAGCAGCTCATGAATTTAAATGTATAATATTGAAATTATCATAGGTATTTTGTATTGTGTACACACTTTTATATTTTACACAGGTAAGCTCAAAGCTCAGAGAAATAAAAATTACATAAGTAAAAGTACAAACACATGTGGTTTTGTAAAATTACCTCAAATAAAACACCAAATGCAGGATCATTTACACACAAATTAAAGCACGTCAAACGAGGAACAAGTACAAATCAGTCAAAAGTAAAACCATGTCAATTCCTGTAATTTGTAATTGTTGGTAAAATACAAAATGTTAATTGAGATTGAATTGTGAAATTCAAAACATGGTTTTTGGAGCCAACGAGTCAAGTATGAAACAGAGAGAGAGAGAATTTACTTACGTTCGTCCTGATGTGTGTTTGAGTATATATTGAGAATTGAGAGAGAGAGTTTGGGGCAAAAAAAAGAGGAGTAGGATTAGGATTTTTGTGGGTCATGTCAATCAATTTGCACACAATGAAAAGGAGCATGGAGATGATGGATATTGTACTCTTTTAAGCTACGTTATCAATTATCAAGGACCCTTTTTCAAAGCATCAGTCTGGCGAGTTGTTCAAAAGAGTGGGAGTTCTTGTTTTCTCTGGGATTCGTGATTTATGGGCAAAGTGAGAAAAAAGGGAGAAACATCCGTTTCACTGCAAAGGAGAAAAATACTACTCGTAGTTTCTACGTTGAAGAGGAAGAAAAGGAAGAGGAAAGTGTCCAACCTCTGGGTTTTGACGAGTCGGATGTTCATTTGGGGTTTTTGGCCTTTATTTTTGCCATGGCAGTAGCTGTTGGCTTTTTTTCATTGAATTTATTCCCAGTTCGCAATCTGGTTAAGGCAAGATGTTTTAGACCGCATTCAAATTATAAAACTCAATTCGGCTGCGAGAATACGATATTTTCAGCAGATTTTTTTTCGCTTTACAAAAACATCAAAATCAAAACCAAGGGCGAGGTCAACTTTGAGGTCAAGATAAAGGTCAATGTCGAGGTCAAGATAAAGGTCAATGCCGTATTTAAATCTAGAATCTAGATTACCATAATAATTAAAAGATAATAAAAAGTGCTTTCCGTTTGACATGATGAAATTAGAATAAAAAGCAAGTGGAAATATTTATGATTTTGCTCTATTGGATCATGAAAAATTACGCATTATCGATTTTAAGATGTCTCAGATTTCCATGTATTTCATTCTCAGTCAAAGCCATGCAAAAATTCTAGCTAATGTTGAAAAACCCACTCAAATCAAGGTTTAAGATTTAAGATTCACCATTTAATAAAATTAATCAGGTCTAATTTAAAACATAAAACTCATTGTGAAAATTTGTAGTATTAATTCATCATCTATTTAGTTTAAGCTTTAAACTTTTTCCAAAAAACTCCAGAGCTGATTGGACTGCTTCGCTTGAATGAGCACGAGCGCTGTCATGGAGCAGATCTGGTTTGTACTTTCTCCTGTTCCTCTTTCTCTGGATAGCTAAATGGAATTTTCTCAGGGTTTTAGCATAACGAGCTCTAGCTATTGTACTACCATGTGGTAGGTAGTCTATGACAACAATACAACAATGTTAAATTGCCGCACACAAAGAAAGTAACTATGGGTTTTAACTATGCTTTGAAATGTACCAAAGTTTAAATTCGCCCCCTAATATTTTGTAAATTATCATTGCGTATTTTGATATCCAGGAAATGAGTGATAACCAAATTTTCACCAAAAACGTGACTATCTTGCGCCACGACGCATATACTACTTCAATAGCCAAACATCCGAACGAAAGGAGCCAGCAGAAATTCCATATGTAGAAAACGAGTCCAATGTCCGAGTCATTAAAGGAAAGAGTTTTAAACGGTGCCACTTTTCCTTCTATTTCTACAGTTTCATCAAGATTCCACAATGTTTTGTTCCCATGCCAACTCCAATCCGTAAAACGACGCCGATCCCATCTTTCCCACATCCAAAAAATGCCAGAGGTCAAAAGCTGGTGCATCCTGTTTTGCAGGGCCAACGGATAATGCGGATCTACTCCGTAGTCAATCAGATACATTTTGGTGTCTTTAAAGGAATCATCATGGGCGTTTTGGTTGTTTGAGAATGGAGCGATGTCAGTTTGATTCCTCATCCTTTTGAATATGTCCCAAATTCGAGGAAAGTCATGCTCCGGCACAAGTATTACAGCGATTCGACCTGGACCGGCTGTTTTTGAAGTACTTTCCCACCATTTCTTATCGTCTGATATCTTTAAAATGTGTTTGGGCAGTTTTTGAGGACAGGTGATCCAAGTGTTGTGTAACAACATGACATATCGTACGAGGTCAACACAATCTTGAATCTGCGTGCATTTGGATTCTGCAAACTTTTTATCATAGATTTGACACACGTCTCTGCATTTTTCGTGGAACTCGAAAAGTTCAAAATATGTGTACCATTTGTAATAAGGGGCGTAGTTACCATGACTAATTTGTTTACCAGTCCACTCAAACGCATCGGTTGAATAGAAAAAGTAACCTTCTTCAAATTCTTTTCCTTTTGTTGGACAACTTAAGGTCGGAATAGTATAGTAGACTGTGAAATTTCCTCCACCGTTTTCCATTTGGGTCCAAAATTCGGTTGGTTTCATCCGATTTTTGCTGAACAGAAATTTTTTCTCCAAAAATTCTTTGGCGTTTTGCCAATCGGTTTGATATGGATAATTGATCGCATAATCACTCTTGATGATTCCTTTATAACCGTTTGTTAAAACGAGGGCCATGAGGAGCCACAGGCCAAGAATGAGACGACAAATGTGAGTCCAATCCTTCTTTTCCGATTTAAGGTTAAGGTCAAGGTCAAGGTAAGCAGTTGACCTCTGAGGAAATTCCGCATGACACTGTTCCAGCAGAATCCTCGAGTTCCAAAAGAAAGTATCCCAAAAAAGAGCACCAAACTCTTTAAGAGATATCTGTTTCATCTTCTTGCCACCTTTCACGAACACACTAAAAAAATAAAGCAGGACCATGACCACACCGGTTGTGGTTGCTAAGGTGACGAAAATTTGTAGCCACACAGTCGGTTTAAACGGAGTTACATAAATGTCGAATCCCGACTTCAGTTTGTGTACAGAATCAGCCGTTATTAGTCGATACCGCTTTTCCCCAAGAAAAAATGTAGCCTTAAATTGAGACAGACTTTGCACATGCACTTCAATTTCTATTGCATCTACGAAAGTTTGATAAGCCGCTGGATAAACGCCAGGCTCATGCTGTTTTCCAAACCGAACGTTTAAAAGGGCTGTTGTTAAATTTATTGAGGTTGCGATGCAAAAGCTAGCCGCAAGTTGATGGCGAACAGCTTGTCCCGGTTTCCGATGAATTGGCGTGAAAAATGGCTTGTTAAAATGCTGTTTATCTGTGGGATTCTGTGGAATTGTGCTCCAAATTTTAGGATCAAAATATAGTTCGGGATCTGGGCTTAATTTTAAGAGTATTTGTAGCCTTTGAAAGAGAATGACTTTGATGTAAACTTGGATCATTTCCGAATAACAAGATTTTGACCTCAGTTTGAATTTCGATTTGGTTCGTTGTTTTGTGGCAGGCGCCAAAGTAAGGACATCTTCATCAAAAATTCCATCTGAATCTGGTTCCTTTGTACTTGAATCGCAGTGGAAACTAAACCCTTGGATTTTCTGCTCGAAACAGCGTGTGCAGTAGTACAAACCGCCTTTTATGGTTCCTCCTTTGGCCGCCAGGAGAAAGGATGGCGCTTTTGTATCCTCCGATACTTCTGAAACGTCGTCAACTCCTGGAATTGGGTTTCGAATGGCGCGGATCTTGTTGACGGCGCTGGCGCCAGCTATCTGCATTATTTTCCACAAATATTCCGGATCGGGTTCCTCGTTTTGATTTTGATTTTGGTTCTGGCTCCAATTCACGACAAACAGATTTAGTTTGAACAGTTCGTTAACTTGTTCCAGTTGCATCCCTTTTTCAAACCCAAACAGGAGTTGATAGAGAATTGTAGATTGGGCGGGTAGTCCCTTGGGCCACTGTTCCCAACCAATTGGATAGTCCCTGATTCGTTTAAACATTTTGAAAGGGATCAGGAAAAGGTTGATGTAGCAGAACATGTGTCTGTGTTTTGATATTCTTCTGATAGGTCGATGTTTTTTTCTTTGACGAAGAGTGGTATTCAAAGCCTTTAGCAAATCGGGAGCTGATTTATTTTTTCTCGGATATGGATAATTCTGGTCCTGAACTTGGTTAATTACGTGAGGTCGCGTAACAGTCGAATAGTCAAGGATCGGCGCATATTCGATGAAGTGGAGAGAACATCGGCTCAATCCAAAGAAATTACCAATTGCATCAGGATTTTGATTTTGATTTTCCTGCGGATCCACAATTTGTTCAAGAAACTGGCCGAGATCTACAAATTCATCATTCGGCAGGACACTGATCACATTTTCAAACTGCTCCTGCTTCTGCTCCTTCTGCTCAGTTGAGACAAAATGGACAAGTGGATCGAAAATCCAAAACCCTGTTAATAGCCAAACTACACACAATTTTGTGAATTTAGACATATTGAATCTCCAGTCTTGGATCTTTTCTGTTTCTATTGTTGATGAGACAATTAGAAATTGTTTGAATAAATTATCTAGACCTGTGGTTAGTGCAACTGAAATGGAGAAAAGAAATGTTGCTGGAAAACCAAAACGCTGGTCTACTCTGACCTAAATATTTCTGGTACGAGTCACAAGTATCGCTATCGGTTGAAACTTGATATTAACTGTTTTGTTCTGTTCGTGTCTGTTCTAGTTGCGCGTGCCTTTTGGAATTAGGAAAAGGGTGAAAGGCTAATCTAATTCATTTATTTTATTTGTCCAATATTTCAAGTTACAACAGACTTAACATGGAAAGCGAAAAAATTTCCCACAAAAGTATCAATAGTTTGAAAATGGCATGACTTTTGGCACGAGCCAATAAATTTTCAATTACTTAAAAACTCTAAAAAATGTCATACAGATTAATTTGGATATGTTCAAAAACCTACTATCACAATCCCAGATCAAAAAACACGGGGTTATTCTTTCATCAACTAGACAGTTTTGACAATGAGTCTCATATTAAAATGGAAAATACAAGCAAAGAAGAACATGGAACATAATAGTAAGATTTAGATTATGAAATTGACGCAGTCATGACTTTTTGATCGGCCCGAATTTCGCGCATGTGGTCTCCATCAAAAATAAGCTGACCCGTTTTTCGGGGAAAAAATTGATTTTCCACTGGGTGGCCCTGGGAGAAGTTAACAGAATTTATAACCGTGAAAATGTGCATTTTCAAATCACATGTGCAAATGTCTCATGGCCCTGATGTAAATTCTGTGAAAACCACACAAATCTCCAGGGTACACATTGTTCGTGGTTTGAAGCCTACAAGGCTCAAATAATTTAAAATAGAGAATACAAATAAATGTAATGTTGTGCTGCAATCTGCTGTGCACTTACATTTGACAAGCGTGATTTTTCATTTCCCGCTCCTCACCATTCAAAAGACAAGAAGGAGGAAAACTCAAGAGGCAAGATGCAACTTGAGACTGAAATCAATTTTAAAACGATTTATTGGTAATTCTTTGCTACAAACAAGATGAACAATAAAGGTTGGAGTAAGGATGAGCTGGACCATGCTTCCACCAATACCGGTGGAAGCAGCTTCCACTCATACATTGACAATTAGCCGCGGCGAATCGCACGGGTAACGGGTGGAAGCATTCGTCCACCCATGTTGAATACTTCCACCCATAAAAAAAAAATGAGTTTCAGTATTTGTTTTTGTACAACGTTCCACGGTAATGTAAAGATATTTATTTATTTTAAACGATCGCTGATTGATGATCCATCTTGACTCTTGACTCTTGACCAATACAAGACCATTCATTTTCAAACTTGACAAAATGCATTAAATTAATAACCAGCGCGATCTAAAAACGTGGCAATGTTTTACGTAGGTTTTGCTTACAGTTTCAATTTTTAGTTTGAAAACAAAGTAGACATCAAAAACCACAAGAGGAATGTACAGTTAAATGTGTATTTAAAAAACTATTTAATGCCATATAAAACTTAACTTAACAGAATATTGCAAAATCCTGTTAAGCCGTTCTTTATACTTTACATACTATTTCTATGCCCTTTTTTCAGCTACATTTTCCACTTTTGGTACATGTGGAGATTTAACAGGGCAATGGGAAATCTGGAGAAGGGAATTTTGTTGGATTTTTCCTGATACGAGGCTGCAGCACCAATTCAAATTCAAATTCAGCAAAATTTCACAGGATGATTCTTCTGTTTAAACAGCACTGTTTAAAAGAGTACTTGATGAATCGTAAACATTTGTTTCTAAACCCAACTCAAAACACTGTGTTTCATGTTCAAATTCAAACAGAAATGTTTAATGTTTAAGAAGGATGAGACGATGGAGAGTATTCCCCGTGGTTCAAAAAACTCGTGCAATGTTCAAGTTTTATTTGTACCCATAAAACAAATAAACCACAAAGGAAAACAGGATTGTGACACGTTTGCTACAAATATCTACGATTTCCAAGTCGTTTAAATTTGTCTGGGAATAATAGCAGTAAACTATTTTACATCCAATTCTTTCAACTTTGGACCTCTTTGAAATCGGAATTCGAATTGAAAGTGTTTCTGTGTTCAAAACCGTCTTTTCGGAGTTGATTGATTTGCTTCGCTTTTTACAAGTTGTCTTGAATTTAGAGAATTCGCAACATTTCATCGGCTCTACTGCATTTGTAAATTAGAGGTTTAAAATGCTTCAACTTGTTCTTGATGGTTGTGGATTACAAATTCAAAAGTCACTACTGACTTTGACCCTTTTACTTCATACAAAAATGGCCTTAACGCTCCCATCCGCATCGGTGTCATGGGCAACGACCGCTCCATTTTCATCTTCAAGATCTACCACAGCATTGCTTGAAAATATTTTGTTCCCTTTAAAATCCTGTACCTTTCTCGTCCTCACCCAAAAACCCCTAAATGTAAAGGATCCAAATATTAATATCAACACTTTTGAATTCCACATGATGGAAAAAATCAGCGTGATTCTCGCGTCCGCGCCATTTACCCATATTTCAACCCTGGTCATTGGAAACTTGAAAAGTATGTTAAAGAAACAGCTTAAGGAAGAGAAGCCTCTATTTTAGTGGATGGAAACTCTGAAAATGAGAAAACATGCAGAAATGTGTTTGGTCCATTCCCTCGTGGTGCCACCTACCATTATTATTATCGGAAGAGAAAAACATGCTTTGTTCCAACTGGACATTCGAAAGCCTTTGCCCTGGACTGGGGCCAAATATTTTTCATCTTCGTCCATTTCTCGAGACATTTATCTGGTGGTTGGAAGTGGCCGTAGTCGTTTTGAGGGTTTAAAAGTCCCGGAAAAACCTCAGTGTGAAAAGCCAGTTGAAAAGATGCCGCTAAATTATCTCATTCTCAACTTTAATACCCAAGTTGAAACTAAATCAAAAACTGAACCTGGTCCTTCAAAAATGAAGCAGTTGTTTATTAAAGAAATAGGAAAAATCCACCAGATTAGACTGAAATGTGGAAGAGATTTTCCCATTTGTATTCAAAAAATTATTCTTCAATTTAAACGAAATGTTAATTTTCATGAACAAAAAGGTGAGCAAGATGGGAATTCAAAGGGGAGATTTTTCTTGTGGCTTAATTATCATGAGATTTTATCCGATTTAAAACGTCTCCGGTGGAACCATCAAAAATCTGAGGCATACTTTTCTCACAAACTGTTTCAATCCAAATACACCCTCAGGTTAATTGACTTGGCTAGATTTCGCAAAAAGCATGCTTTGAACACATATATCGAGAGCTATATCACATTTTTCCTCCTTGTGACTCATCGTTTAAACGTCACCGCTCGACTTTTACTTTACAACCCCGACAAACCGCGCTTCCCCTTTGAAATATATTGTACTCATGAAGAAATGAACGTAGATCCTATTTTTTATGCAGCAAAATCGAGTCAGTATTTCATTGAGAACATGGAGTCCTATCAGATCCTTTATTCACTAGATGATAAACATGATGAGCCAATTTGCTTCAAAAGCTTTTCAAATCCCTTCAACAGACCCGTTTGGATAGTTTTTTTCCTTGTCCTTGTGACTCTTGTCTTGGTTTTTCGATTTGGGTTTTGGTACACCAATCTGGTAACTACTCCTTTAACCTTGCATCCTCAAGAAATAGGCGAAAACCAAGTTTCGGGTCCAAATCAGAATCAGAATCAAAATCAGAATGACTGCTGTACTCCTTTAACAATTTTGGAAAGCTGTGCTTTGATTTTGGCACCAATTTTGAACCAATTTCCGGAAAATAGTCACGTGTCTCAAAAGAATCTTCGGAATCTGTTTATAATCCTCTCCCTTTGGGTCCTGATTCTGTTCTTTGTCGTCAACTACTATTTTTCCGCGTTGCAGAGCATCGTTATAGTCCCAAGTATTCGGAATGTTCCAAAACCGCTATATGTCCTTCTCTCCGAGGAATATCTTATTTTGAGGGACGGCCGTTTTGAACAATTATTCATGATAGTCTTGTCACTTTGGAAAGGAAAATTTCAGGAGGCTGCAGATATTTCTCAAGACCAACTTACTCAGCATGAGTTACTTTTGAACAAAACGGTGATCCAAACGGAGGACAACGGGAGTTTGCGGGATATTCAAAAAGTTATGAAAAGGAATGGCGGGAAATTTGGAATTGTGATAAACAATGCCAAGTATCCGAAAGGATTGAGAAAAATTTTGGTCCTTCTTTTTGAGCGGAGCTTTTCTGTTGGTCAACAAAAATTCTTTCAGCACTTTCGAGGCATCGAGTTCCGAATGCCGAATCAAGATGTCGCCACCGAGTGTATGAATCGACTGATTAGCACAGGAATATTTCAGCTGTGGAACGATATCAGGCGCCGCCTGGGCGATTTTAACTATCAGGTTCTTTTAGCTTGGGACTTTTTTAATAAACAAGTTACGACAAGGAAGCAAATAACAGAGATTTTGAGAAACTTGGAGGATCAGCAAGGTCAACCTAGAGGCCCTACTCTTCAAGATCCGCTAGTCAAATCTGCATTCTATTGGTTTTTGATGCGAAGTGCCTCGGCAATTTCCATTTTCTTGGTGGAAAAATATCAAAAATCATGTAGACAGAAACTGGCTACGACTATGCAAAGTTTATTGACAAGAATTGCCCTTGTTAGGTATCGGTTGTTAAGGAAACGGAAACCCATAGCAACCAATTTAGATTTAATTATCAAGATTTAAAAGTAATATGAAATATGCCTTACAAAATATAATGGTATCATTATCATAATACAATTGAAAATGCCCCTCAAATGACCGAAAAACATAATCTTTATACAAAATCCGTAACAACCGGTTTCCTCATTTTGTCTGTTACTATTTCAATGCACAAGATACAAACTACAAAGAGTACACAAACGAACATTTCCTTGATAAAAACAATTCTAATGTAAACTTAAGTGGCAAAAGCCATATGCCCAAGAGTTGCAACTATACATGCGTTTTAACTACGATTTGAAATATGTCTAAATTTTAATTCCCCTCCTAGTATTTGGTAAATTATCAGAGTGTACTTTGATATCCTTGAAATGAGCAAACTCGCACTACAAATACTCCACAAAACAATACACCTGGTAAAAAGAACTGGTAAAAAACGTGTTGAAATGCTAATTTGGTTGCAGTATTAAAAATCATGAACACAAGAGCCACAAAAAGACGGTAGTTTCAACTACGATTTGAAACGTGACGAAACTAATAAAGCACCTTTAGAAAAAGCATTAGAATTTAGATTTACATTTACATGAACATTTAGCTTTATTTGAACAAATGCATACACGAAAATAATTCTAAACAACAACTCTTAGACAACTCTACGAGAAATTATATTTTTGTGTTACTTTGCATAACTTTAACGTTTGACGTTTGATAAATTTTAAAATCCTGAATTTGTATATGAATTTTGGATGGTAGTTTGAAAATCAGCTCATTTGCTAAAAATAATTGGGAACCTCGTACAGTTTCTCTGCGTCCTTGGGTTTCACACTCGCGCCATTCATCAGCCAAGGCCAATAGGCGGAATTCAAGAGGAGGAAAGCCGCGGGCAGAAGCATTCTCGTCACGCTTTCTATCTTATCGGCTATTTTCCCAATTTTCATCCTACCCTTTTTCATTCCCGGTTCCAGATCCAGATCCGTTCCATTTCTCTTTTCATTTCCATTCGTTTTCCTGCTTGAATCTGAATTTGAAATTGCATAAAAAGTCCCATACGGCAGGGGATATTTTAACATGTTAACTAGGCACATTTGTTTGTGCCTAGCCCTCAAAGTGTGTGCCTAGAGTTTACATTTGAAAATTTGCGGTTTTGAAAAAAATTTGCCCTGGTTGTCAGAAAATTTTGACAGAATTTTGCTACAAAGAATATAAAAAATGCGTCAAAGCAACGTAAAATTGCCCAAAATTCGTTTTAGGTAATTTTATAAAATTGCGACAGATACTTTTGAAATTATTTTTCGTTTTTTTTTGTTTTAAATTTGGCCTTTTGTTTGAAAATCAGGGTATCATTTTTGCCCTTTTTCTGAAATTTTGTGCCTAGTCAAGTTTCCTTAAACAATGCTCTGCCATACGGTCGTTCATTGTCGTTCATTTACAACTCCATGTTTATTTGTGTTGGTCAAATCCAATCAGAGCATAGCTTAAGGAAACTTGACTAGGCACAAAATTTCATAAAAAGGGCAAAAATGATACCTGATTTTTAAAAAAAGGCCAAATTTTAAAAAACAAACGAAAAATAATTGCAAAAGTATATGTCGCAATTTTGGCCTTCCAAAAACTAAGGAAACCGAATTTTATAAAATTACCTAAAAAGAATTTTGGACGCATTTTTCACCTTCTTCGAAGCAAAATTTTCTGACAGACATGAAACCAGGGCAAATTTTTTTCAAAACCGCAAATTTTCAAATGTAAACTCTAGGCACAAAAAAATGTGCCTAGTTAACATGTTAAAATATCCCCTGATTCCAATCCGAAATTCGTACTCATGGGACAGAAACCAAAGCCATAACCATGGTTATGACTCTGCCTTGCTCCTCCTTCTGCTCCGCCCTCCAGGTCCATTTGGATTGTCTTTACTGATTTGAAACTGCAACAAGTTGGGATTGACACTCGTAGCATTTTGCCCAGTGACTTTTTAGAATGACTCATTTTCACCGTGTTTTCTTCCTGCGCCAGACTCCAAAGTCTAAATAAAAAGCAAAGGAAATGAGGAAAATAGCAGATGCAAAATATCGTACAATGAATTGTTAGTATTCAAAATGTCGTGTGCAACAAGGAAGTAGACATGAAACAAAATAACCAAACCTTAGTAAACTTACTTGATGACAATGAGCGTTTCTATCAATGGGAAAAACACAAAGAGAATACAGGCCAAAACCCAAACGTGAAGGGCTGTAAGTTCCGTCACATGAGAAATGGTTTGACTGTGTTCAAAAAAATGTTCCAAATTTAAAAAGGCCCAATCGCAACAGAACCAAAAAAATTGTCATCAAATTTCTTGTTTAAATAAAGGCGGTTGATTTCTGACCCGACAGAATTATGAAGGACCATGAGGGAGAGCAAAGAGCCCAGGGCGATTCCCGTCCGTTCCAGGGCGTTGTCCTTGGAGATGAGGAAGGAGCACCAGGAAATGATGAAAAAACTGGAGCTGGGAATGTAAGTCCGGAGAAGTTGGTCCCACAGATGGCGTCTCAGAATTATCGTCACTTTCAATCTTGAAGAAATTTCACTCTCCCCTAAATATTTTAATTTTTCGTTTCAGAGAAAAGCAACCCAAAAACAAAAATAATAACTGAAACTGGACGGAAATTCCAATGGTAAAAGTGGTTCTTTGGGGGTTTTCCTATTCTTGAGTACTTACGAAAGGCAGTCCAATTCCAGTTGTAATCCTCGAGTCTTTTCCCCTTTGTAACTGTCACACCAAATCCAGACAGTTTCAAATTCGTCTCTTAAAGCGCTTCATGATCCAACCAATTCAGTTCAAGGGCCGAGTCTCTGTTTAAATCTGTAAAATTAAAAAAAAAACAAAAACAAACAACAACAACATGCACGAATTAAATTTCAAATTTACCCGCTCAAACCGTATTCTCTGGCTTCTTTCTTAGCATGCGGCACGCGGGCTAATTCCGTGATTCAGCTAAATTTAAAAAGTTGCACAACTTACAACTGCTAAGGACAAAGTTACACGTAGTGAGATCTTTTGGGTAGAAAGTGTAGTTCATGGTACAAGCAATCCCGACGGTACTCCTAGTGGAATAGAGAATAAGATTCATTTGACCTTTGACCTTTGACCTTTGACCTCTGATTTTCCAAGTTAATATTTTACCTGGTAGTGTAGTAGATGAGCGCGTAGATTGAGGACATTTTTATATACTGCGGTGACTGTATGATTCCCGGCTGTTCGTTTGATGTGAAACTAGTTGCGCTAAATTCAAATTACAAATTCAAGGATATCTGGTAAAAAGTGGAATGATTTTCGGCTGAGCTTAACAATCCCCGGAGATTTGGCGGTTTTTTTCTGGCGGTTGTCGGTTAGCGGTAGGCGGTTTGCGGCAAATTTTTTGCACTTATAGTCAAGTGCTTCAGATTCTGTCATGTACATATAAAACCGCCAAGCAACCGCCAACCGCTAACCGCTAATAAACTGTCAACCGCTAATAAACTGTCAACCGCTAAACAAACCATCAACCGCTAAATAAACCGCTAACCGCTAAAAAAACCGTCAACCACTAATAAACCGTCAACTGCTAAATAAACTGCCAACCGCTAATAAACCCTCAACCGCTAACTATACCGCCAAAGCTCAAACCGTTGCATAAACGTACATTATAAGTTCTGGTTTGTTTAGCGGTTGACGGTTTATTAGTGGTTGACGGTTTTTTTAGCGGTTAGCGGTTTATTTAGCGGTTGGTGGTTTATTTAGCGGTTGACGGTTTTTTAGCGGTTGGTGGTTTATTTAGCGGTTGGTGGTTTATTTAGCGGTTGACGGTTTTTTAGCGGTTGGTGGTTTATTTAGCGGTTGACGGTTTTTTAGCGGTTGGTGGTTTATTTAGCGGTTGACGGTTTTTT
>JAQGBH010003758.1:0-18850 GCA_034698265.1 Sminthurinus aureus
AGACATAAACATTACGTAATGTTTGTGTAATGTTTCCCAAACGGTCGGATTTTAATGTTTCGGGTCTTGCAGTGTACACAATAATATAATACAATATGCATTTATAATATATAGTACGTCGTAAGTAGTGCAGAATACAGCATACAGGATGGACGTCGCTCATTGTGCATGCACATTTTCTCAAGGTTCGTCCTGCATAATACGCATCCAGAATCCAGAGACACCAAACACCAGACAATGTTTTAAGTGTAATCGGATCGTAAAGGATTTTATGCCGCATTTATTGAAAACTGCAAACAGTAAAGAGCAAAGGGCGAATAGGAAAAGCTGAGGAAACGTTTTGAATTTTGAATTCTAAAATTTTGAAATTCAAGCAACGTGTAAAACTTTGTCTGTTTTGAGCCTTGAGTTTTGAGCTTTGAGCTTTGAGCATTCGATGTATCCTTTCACAAAATGGGTTTCTTTTTCAATGTACATTGTACATTGTACATTGTACAACATAAAAACACGCAATTGTTATGAGGAGTAAACAATTCTGTTTGCTTTTGTTTTACTCGCCGACTCTAAATTTAGAAAAATGAGCTCGACGAGAAGAAATTGAGTGACAGCGACAGTGACAATAGACAATAGACAGCGAGACCGTGATGATGACAATGACAATGACAAAGTATAAGACATTTTTGCTTTTCAATTTCACACTTTTACCGAAACATGTTCCTCCGTTCTCATTTCTTATCCTTGGCTCCGTATCATGATCTCGTTTGGTTTGGTTTGGTTTGGTTTAGTTTAGAGTTTGGAGCTTAGAGAATTTGAGTTGATGAGTTTGTCTGGCCGGTATTTTTACTTTCGCTTTATTTTATTTTTTTTTACTTTTGAGGCAGTATCTATTATCTATGAAAAAGCAGAGAGGAGAAGACACATCATGGATAATGGATAGTGGATAATGGATATGACTAAAAGTATGTACAATATACAGTGTACAACTACAAGTATTGTTGAAAGTATGACCAAGACTCAAAGGCTAAGACAATGTAAAAAAAAATCCACAAATCCAGAATCCAGACGCGTAAGAAGAAACGGAAGCTTCATTGAATGTTGCACAGACACTGGAGACTGGAGACTGGAGGCTGAGATGGTATGTGAAAAAAGATATGGAAAGAGAAAGCCATCTGGGTTTCCAGTTAACGATAATTGCATCTCCTGCAACTCATCGTCAGCTCTTTTTTCCTTTCTCTTCATCCCGCTTTCCGCCTCTCCTTTTGTATCCTTTTTTCTAAGAACTTGTTCATTGTTCATTGTACCTTGTACATTGTACATTGGACAGAATTGTAGTTGTAGTTTTAGTTGCGGTGATAAGTCCGACTCGAAGCTCGGAGCACATAGATTTTTCTTCCAGTTTTCTCTTCTTTTCACCGTCTGCCTTGAGTTGACTCTAGACTCTAGATTCTAGATTCTAGACTCTAGACTCTAGACTCTTGCATTGTCTTGTCTGTTACATAATATAATATTAACATCTATGTTGTGTATTGTGTTACATGGAGCATAACTTTAGACAGTAGACAGTAGAGTGTCGAGTGTAGTGCATAAAATGCCTTGTGTTCTGTTGCTCCTCGTTCCTTGTACAAGATACATTTTTCACTAGATTCTAGACTCTAGACTTGTTCTCATTCTCATTTTCATCCTCATCCTCATCCTCATTTTCTGCCCTCGTTCTAATAGCTCTACATTCTGTATTCTAGATTCTAGATTCTACATTCTACATTCTACATGCACATTTATATAATGTGTTTCTTATTGAGTTGAGTTGAGTTGAGTTGAGTTGCTTTTCTTTTTCTTTGCTCCTTTCCTCACAATTCACAATTCATTTCAGTTTAGTCCATTTTCTCTATTCTTTCTTTCTATTGAAGGAGGAAGAACTAAGACGAAAATCCATTGTGCTTTCCTTGCTCTTAGTTTCTCAGCTTGATGCTGATGTTGTTGTGGCGGTGGTTGTGGATCCTGTATCCTCGCTTTATTGCCATTAAGCCCCAGACTCAACCAAGGATTTGCTCGAGTCCACAAGACACAAGACACAGTTGTAGATAGTAGATAATATTTTACGCTGTGTATTGAAAATTGCACATTGTACATTGTACATGTGTACGGTGTACGGTGTACGGTCTATAATTGATACAACACATCAGGAATTATTTTATATCCAAATCAAAATTCTGAGCATGTAGCCGAAAAATGTGGTTACATGGAGAAAAAGAAATGGTTGGAAACGGATGTGTATTTTGTGTCTGGTTTCTAGTGTGCACAATGTCCACTGGAAAATTCAAGTACATACATAAATGTATGCTACGTTCATTTGAGACGCTTGGTAACAAGTACTACTGACTACTGACCACTGACCACTGGCCAACTTCATCTTGTGTCTTGTAAATTATTATTGTGCGGCTTGTAATTTTGGCCGAATTTGGAGTTTGGACTTTGGACTTTATGTGTACTGTATAATGTATAATGAATGAAATGTCTCAGACGTTGGACGTTTCTTTCTATCTTCCTACTTTCCACTATATACTTTCTTCATGTTCTGTAGTTTATATTACATTTTGCCCGAAAATATTACTTGCTCATTCTTCAGTGTTGATTTTTTCTACCAGAATTATGTGCTCACATTTTATGACACGGAAAAAAATCATTTTTTAGACCAGCCTCACAATTCCAAGTGAAAATGAAACAGAGACACAGACACATCCATGTCTAATATCTAATATCTAATGAAATGAACAGGAAGGATGAAGAAAAAACAGTGTAACCGACTAATACAGTTCCAAGTTCCAACCAGTACAAAGAGATGTGAATTGTTTTTCTGGTTGTTCATTGTTCACTGTTCATAAGTACGAGGATTTTGTGCCTGACCGGTGATCAGTAATGAGTAATCAGTAACCGAGCTGAGCTGTACAAATCATTGCCAACTTTTTTCTGTCGTAAATGGGCATGTCAACCCAACCTACACTTTACTGTTTACCCTTTACATAATGCTGAAAAACATGTGGATTTATATGTTCTGAGTATTCTCTGTTCTGTATTGAATTGATAGGATGTGGTGGAGGGTGGAGGATGGAGTTTGACATGTAAAAATGTCATCGTTACTCAGCTTCAAGCTTCAACTTCTGACTTGTACCTTTTACTCCCGCGTTTCATTCAATATTCAATACATTCTTGGGAAAAGCTGTAGAAAAAAATGAATGGAAAATAGGTTGCTGTGACGATGAGGATGTTTTCTCCTGAGACAGAAAACTGATAAGCCGTTCTCTTATGTGCATTTCTGCTCGATATTCCATTATTCCATTATTCGATACATGCTCTAAGAATTGTTTACATTTGGCATTCGACACTCGACAATGCCCGTGTTTCAGTGGTTCCGTTGACAAGAAGGAATTGAAATAAAAAAGCGAGGGGAAGAAGTGAGAAAAGAGGAAGGAAAATAAATGGGAATTTGTGAAGGTGACTGGAACTTGGAAACTTGGAAGTGGAAGAGCCTGTGCCATTGTCATTGTCATTGCCGTGGAAAGGACGTAGGACGAAATTTGAACTGTCGTGTTCCTCCAATCTCCAACAAACCACAAACACAGACACAGCTCCAGTCCTAGTTTTCCAAAATAGAAGAGAACGAAATATCTATATGTTGTATATTGAATATTGAACCATGCGATGATGATGCGGTGTGTACAATTTACTAGGCACATTGCAAAATGAAAAGAGTTGCGTTCCTTTTGCCAAAAATCCCAGTTTGGTCTGTGGTGTTTGATATTTGGATTTTGGTGTTTGGTGTTTGGTGTTTGGTGTCATCACATAAATCTCTAGCGTTGGCAGTCTTTGGAATAGAAATTTTTCTCTGTTTCCACAACCTCCTCCAATCTCACATGTAAACTGTACTACATATGTACGGTATATACTATAGACTATAGACTATAGAATGTAGAATGTAGAATTTAGAATGTAGAATGTAGACTGAAAAATGTACAAGACATAGGTATACGAAGATGAGAAGATGAATCAGAAAAGGAAGAGGATGAAGAAGGGGAAAAAATGAAAATCAAACACCGAAAAGCGTCACATCTCCAGTTTTCCACTAGTTTAGAGTCATAAAATTATCTCTGCCCTGGTTTTTCCTCCGTCGTCTTCTTTCTTTCCTCCTCATGTTTTCCAAGATCTAGAGACGAAAGACGTAGAGCGAGAAACGGAGAGAGTGAACACTGAACGGAGAACAGAGAACACAGTGAACAGTGGAAAATTTACTTTCACTTGATTTGTTTTACAGATAGAAGATGCGGCGGCTTCTTCTTCCTCATTTGTATGTACTCTTCCGTTCTTCTTTAAATTGCTACTGGTCCTTGTTGAACTTGACTTGACTTGACTTGACTTGGCTTGGCTTTTGGACCACTTTAAAGCTTGATTCTCAATTCTCAATTCTCAATACCAAGAACCACGATGACTTTATACATTCTCATACTGTTCGTGTGATCCGCACTTGTCACTCTTATGAATGAGATTGAAGAGTGTAGAGTACATTCCCAAATTTAAGTTTCTTCAATGTCGATTACTTTTACGGCCTGTACCTTGTCGATTGCGGATTGTGGATTGTCAATTGCCGCTCATAATGACTCTGTCACTTTTCTCCATTCTCCATGAACAAATATCTAGATTCTAGATTCTAGGATGCTTACGAAGCATCCTCCTCCTTCTGTCATCTCCAATACCTTTCTCTGATCTCTGGTCGCTGGTCTCTGCTCTTTGGAAACTCTGTCATTTCCTGGACCTCGAACGTTGGCCTGGAACCTGGAAATAATATCAGTGATGATGATGCTCGTCCATTTCACCTTGTCATTTTCCTGTTCATTGTCATTGTACATTTTCTATTTGGACTTGGGATTGAATTTCCTGGTGTAATGGAAGGTTCTAGCAAATCTGTACAGTAGAATGATGATGTGTACACTGTACACATCATCATTCTACTTTTCAATCAAGTTGGTTTATGGCTCTAAGTATTTTTTCCCCTGGTCATGAACATTTGAAATGGGGGTTTAAACATTTCTGAAAAAATAATGGTTTTACCACACCTATATTCTATACTGTATAGTGTGTAGTGTGTAGTCTGTAAATATATATTGTAGCACAATTAATATCCAAATATCCAATATCCAATATCAAACAACCTCCAAATCCATATCGTACTTTGACAGGAAATCCAGTTGGAAATTTTAGATGCAATATGGAATATGGAATATAGAATATGGTCACTATAATGTAAAAGAAAGAGGCAAAATAGGGCTCCTGTCTTGCTTGTCTTTTAAATTAAAAATGGTGGAAAAGATTCTCAAAATGTAAATGAAATCGACATTTTTTATGTATAGTAACGGCTGTAATGTATATACAATATACAGTATATACACAATACACACTGTACATTGTACATTGTGCATATGTACTTATAGACACAAAGTAAATTTATTAAGATGAACTCTAGAATTTAGAATCTAGAATCTGGAACCCGAGTTTAGCTTTAATCTCAGTACAAAAACCTGAACCCTGAACGGTGAAAACGGAGCAAAAACGTCGACGGCAAGTTTCAGTTTCAGTGTTAGACAACAAGACAGACAGACAGACAGACAGACAGACAGGCCAACTGACGAGATGAATAAATCATAAGTTGCATCAGTCATACGTATTCAGTATTCAGTATTCAGCATCCAGTATCCAGACCAAGCTGGATGCTTACAACCAACAAACATGAACCTTCCTTGAGATTTGAGACTTGAGACACTGGCACGATTAGAGTAAAGTAAAGTCACGCCAGTGAGTTGTAGATAGTAGACAGATATCTCCATCTCTTCCAGCATTTTGAACAACCTGAATCCCAAGTCCCAGATTTCAGGTTTTAGATTCCAGATTTGAATTTGAATTGCAGAATTCCAAATTCCAAATTCCAAATTCTAGATCCCAGATTCCAGGCGATTAAACTGATGATTTAGAAATCGTAATAGCTCAGCTAACTTATGAATTATGTATCAAGAAATAGCTTAGCCTTGTTTAGACTTGCACAGAATTTGAGTCCAATGTACATTTCTATGGAGTATGGAATATGGATGTTTTCTACGTTCGGCGTTCTGCATAGTATTGAAGAAGAAGAAAGAGTTGCTTGCACAGTTTCTTCCTTATTTTCCAAGTTGTACTCACACGACACAAGACTCAAGGCTCAAGGCTCCATGCACAGTAAATAAAACGGGAAGGAATAACAGACAACTTCCGTCTTCCGTCTTGAGTCTTGGTCCGGGAACCGGGACTCGCAAACCGGTATCACAGTTGTCACAGAATTTCTTGGTTCTCCGTTTTTACTACCATATTTACTGGAAAAAATATGTTGCCTCTGGCTCTTTTCTCACATTTTGGATTCTCCTTTATCCTATGTGTACATAAATATAAATATACGATATGAACATAAAATGCACTGTACGCTGTACACTGTAAACTGTAAACTGTATACTGTATGACGTGAACCTGGTTATAAATAAGGAGGTTCTTTTATATATACGAGATGAAGGAAGAGGGACACAAAGGAGGAAAGGGAAGTTGTGAAGGACGCGCCATTGTGTGTATTATCTTGTGCTGGTAATATTATTATTATTATTCATCATTACACGACTAAGGAAGCCAACTTGACGACTTAAAGACTTGAAGACATCAACACTTTGAGGTTTTGCCTCTTGCCTATCTTTGTTCTTGGGACATCTACAATCTACAATCTACAAATCTACACCTTCAAATAATTTCTACTACATTTTCAATAAATTCACAAATTCAAAAATAGACAACAGAAAATGGACAAACTACGGCATTCTGCATAAAAATTGCTTCACTATGGAGAAAGTAGAAAGTTCATCATGAACCATGAAACAAGGAGAATTTAGAATCAAGAAGCATTTAAGTTTTAAATACTCGACATTCTCTTCACACTTGAGCCTTGAGCCTTGAGATTTGAGCATGAATAAATGAGTCTAGAACAGGACTTGGTTCGTTTTGTAAACATATAAGAGGATTAATAATTATTATTATAATTATTATTGTTGTTATTTCCAAAATGTGTACAAACTCTGGAGTGCGATGGCAATGACAATTACAATACAAAGAACCTGAAGTCAGAAGAAAACGAAAAGCCAAGGACAATACCGAAACCAATATCAACAACTTCCACGACTTTCACATGGTACATTGTACATTCACGTACATTCACGTAGAAATAGCAAATAACTAGATCAAGAATATTCGCCCACGACAATGCTAATTTCCTCACCGCTCACAGATTAGCTCTCACGACTTTCATTTGCTTGTGGTGTTCTTGTGGTTCTTCTTCTGTCAACAAGCATAACTTACACTTTACAACAAGTTTGAATCACAATCCAGACTCTAGATTCTAGATTCTAGATTCTAGAACTTCGAGTGTGGAATCTGGAAAAGGAAACCAAACCAATCCAAAAGAACCAACGACAAAGGACGACAAAACCAGACAAACGTTATATAAGACCACCAACTGATGTATATAAAGTCGAGGAAGAATTAAATGAATGAATGAATCGGAGAAAAGACAAAAGACACTTTTGTTCCACTACTCAAATCACTGTTACTATAATTACTAATTCATAAATGGGTTTGTATATCAAAGTACATCAGAGTTTGGGTTTTGGAGTTTGGATTTTGGAGTTTTAGTTTAGTTTTGAATTTGAATTTGAATGGAATCGGAGGTCAAAAGTCAAGATTCACTTTCTCCTAATTATAAATAAGTAACAGTGATATTTATTATGAATTAAGAGTGTGAAATGGAAAGATATTTTCTAGTAGCATCAACTTTTGAATTTTGGAGGTTAATAAATAAATAAACAAAATTTGTAATTTGTGCCAGTCCATTTACACCTCAGCAGTCAACCTATTCTTTTGCAAGGAGGATAAACAGATTTAGATTTTAGAAACTTTGTTGTATTTTGTGGTATGTGTGATGACGGCTGTTGGCTAATGACTTTGGACTTTGGATTCTTGGCATAAAAGCCTTTCATCTTCCATCTTTCATGTCTTGCAATTTCCAATAAACCATTCAGGAGTCATGATCAAATATCATTGGTTTAATACGGAACACTGAACAGTTGTATAACTGTTGAGCTTTTGTGTCTGTAATCAAAGTGTATGGTTTTTGGAACCTAGGTTCTAGAATCTAGAATCTAGAATCTAGGTTGATGGGCAAATAATCAAGCTAATGACAAATGATGATGATGATGATGATTTTGATGAAGATGAACCTGGTCGCGCTTGGCAAGCCCAACATAGATACAACACCACACACGACGCATAGTGCACAGTTGAACCAGAAAGCTGAATTCCTGGAAAGGAGCATCATAAATCCTGATCGTATGAAGAGTGAAGAGTGAAGAATGAAGAGCCTGTGAGAAATGACAAGATGAAAAGGAGCGGTTGACAAATGAAGATAAATTTGCAAATGTTGATTATTGGCCACACATTGGATGATATCCATATTTCCTATTTCCAAACTCCAAAGGTAAAAGAGCGGCAAACTCAAAATTCATTGTCATTGACAATTGACAGGATGTGGATTGTTGATTGCGAATGTTACACAAGCCAACTTTTTCTTCTCTACGTTTTACTCAACAGCCCAGCCCAACTTTTTTAAATTTAAAGTTGTCGACTTGAAACGTATAAAAGATAAAAAGGAAAGATTTCGGAGGACAAGTTTAATGATGAAATGCATCTTACAATCGTCAAAGGAAAGGTTTACTTTTACTTTTTTCAAACTGTTCGAAGTCCCAAGGTCATTTATCTATACAAAGCTCAAAGCTCAAAGCTCAAAGCTCAAAGCTCAAAGCTCAAAGCTAAAGTACAGAGAGATAAAATAAACTTGGGGAAAATAAAAAACTTGGCCATTGTTTGGCACTGATGTCGACTGACGAGTACTGAATTGCGACTTGTGAGTAATTCACTGAGGAATATCAGTAGTTCCAAAAGTTTGTACTTTTTATTCCGTAAACACAAATTGAAAACGCACGGGATCCGGAATCCGGAATCTTCAGTGTTTGTGTTATGTTTTGTGTTTTGTGTACTTTGTTCCGATTTGGTTGTAAGAATTGACATTTTGCCTTCTTTTTGGACAAATGTGTTACAACTTTGATCCGAGCTGGCTTATGTTTGGATTCTTGTTTCTTTTCCCTTTCTTTTCTTTGCTGTGTGAAGCCCAAACTTTTATTCTTGAATTCTTGAATTGGTCAAATTTTAAGCTTTACTGTAAACTGTAAAGTTGCCCGTGAAAAGGAAATCCCGTAATGTCAAATGTCAAATGTGACATCCAGCTGTTAGATGTACATTGTACATTGTTATCTACATATGGATTTTCTGCAACTCGTTACTTTTCCAAGTGTATGAAAGGTTTGAAAGTGAAAAGGTTTTAGGTTGTAACATTTGTAACATTCGGAAATGTTACCTTGTGCATTGTGTGTGGAATACATGCAACAGAACACAGGATTGTTGTTTAATCATGTGTGCAAAGTATTGGATTAACTATCAACGTCACGAGCTGAAACTTTACTGAATAGTAAATTGACAATAGATAATGAGCTTAGTGCTTCCGGGCATTAAACACTGACTGAATGGTGACTGGTGACTGGTGAGTTGTAAGCAATGAAAAGTTTGATTGTCATTAAATCTCGAATCTCGAATCTAGAATCTAGAATCTAGAATCTAGAATCTAGAATATGAAATCTTGTTGAAAAGTTAAGTCGGAGCATTATTTTGAGTTTCTCCTACAATGGCTTCAAGTTTCCTTTTTATTATTCCATACAGACAGACGCTTTTCAAAAGATGGATCTAAAACCCGATCTATTGTTTCTGGTTTCATTTCCTCTTTCCGTTTCTGTTTGGCCTTGCAACAAGAATACTGACAATTAATCATGAATCATGAATCATTTGTAATTTGTCAAGGAAATCTTTAGAGTACTTTATAATTCATCAGAAAAATACACAGCGTTAAATAAGTACAATAATGACAAAATATTACAAACTTGTGCTGTATTGTGTTTGTAAGCAGTTGTAAATTGACTTTGTACTTTTGTTCATTTTTCCTCTAGACTCTCGACTCCAGAGTAAAAAAGCTGAAAGAGTAGTTTTTTTTGTAGGCAGAGATAGAGATTTGTAGAAAACATGAGTTGTTGTGCAAGCTTTTTCGTTTCAAGTCTCCAGTTACCAGCTTCAAGCCGTCTCGTAGATATCATGTGAAAGAAACTCAAATCTGTAAACTCGAAACTCGAAACTCGAAACTCGAAACTAGAAACGCCTGCTTGTTGCACAACAAGAAAAGTTGTTAGCCTTTAGACTTTGAGATTTTTCACTTTTCAATTCACACAATCTGCTCGTTCCCATTTTCTCTTTGATGGTGTCAACCCTTAGCGAGACATTACAAAGACATTTGAAGGAGCATGATAAATTTCCGGGAGAATAGGATAAAAATGAAAAATCCTGTTCACACCGTAAAATTTCAACTCAAAGTTGTAGGCTCTAGATTTTAGATTCTAGATTCTAGAGTCTAGAGTATATAGTCTAGACTAAAGCTTGAAAACTCCAGACTTCAGAATTGTACGACTGGAAAAATGGATATAAATCAAAGAATAGAAAGAATGGAAGCGGAAGTTTTCATAAACTTGTTATCAGCTTATGTGAAAAGTTTTTCAAAAGATATGCAAATTTTTTTCGGGACGATTTTAATGTTAAGCCGACACCTCTGGAAAACTTGGAAAAGTGGACTAAAGTGAATTCACAAACAGAAACTCTTTACTCTGTACTCGTAACTCAATTTGCATGTCCTTAGTAAATCAAATGTCATCAGTCAACAAAAATTTTCATTCCAGCCACCAGTTTCAGTTCCAGCTCCAGCTCCAGATCAATTCCAGTTTCAGCCAAGAGTAACAGAAGTTGTCACATTTCTAGTTTTAGCATCTACTATCTACACTCTACACTGTACAATGCAAATTATATTACTTAAATATGCAAGGTTCAAGATTCAAGATGCAAAATTCAAGACGCAGACTAGACATTTGAAATATTTGCCTTACCTGAGTTGTTTTTGTCTAGCAGAGTGCCGCCCGATTCTGGTGAGAGATGATTTGATCTTCCGTTGGCTGCTCCCGTTCTCCCATTCGCCGTCACCCGATTCGGTAAAACTCCACTCGCGCTGTCTGTACTAATACCGCATCCCATACCGTTCTTTTCCTTAATATTCTAGATCCTAGATCCTATCTGTACAAGTGTAGGTAGAAAAATTCTCAAACTTTGTCTATTCCCTTATTCTCTATTCTTGGCAAAATACAGATATATATTCGTCTTTGTACCCTATATCAAAATGTACATGCACTTTCCACACCAATTTTCTTAATCCTTCTCTATCCTTGTTTTCATTGTTGTTTGTTGCTGTTGTGCTGTTTTCCCTAGTTTTACTCTTTACCTTGCCAATGTGTGCAGTATACAATATACAGTGAGTGTACAATTCTTCTATATATGTCTTCCTCCCTGTTTGAGAATGATCTGTCGGTTCCTGTTTATCCTTTTCCAGGAGACAGATAAATGGAATGAAAATCCTGCCAACACAAAACACAAGAAAGCGGAGAAGAAAGGATAAAAAATTTCCTAGATTTTCTCCGAATTGTCTAGCCTCTATCCTCTATTGTTTATACACGGTAATAGCACGGCACAAAAATATGACTCAGACTCAAATGCTCTTGATCTAGTATGTCTATATCTCTATGTATAATGTATAATGCCTTTTTTCCATGCTACAGAAATATTGTAAGAATTGTATATTTTGTTATTATTTTTTTCTATCTATTTTTGTCCTGTACTTTTGACGTCTCTTCCAAATATTTTTTATCTTATTCTAGATATTCTGTTGTACTGTACTTTGACTTGTATGATTTTATCACTATTATTACATACCATTTTGTGGATTTTAGATTGCAGATGTGTTGCTGATTTGTACGAGTCTTTCAAATTTCAAGACTCAAGATTAAAGCAAGAAAAATTAAATAATAGATTTAATAGCAATGCTTATTTGGAGATTCAAGATGCAGAATTTTACAGGGAAAATTTACTGTTACTTGAATTGCTTTGAAATTTTATCCTCCACAGTTGTTTTTCTGTCCATGTGCTTTGCGTTTTTGTCTCGTTGTCAATTTTCACTCGTCAGTTGACAACTTGACAACTTGACATTTGACCTTGACCAAGCTGTTTTATTTAGAAATACGATATGGTCTGAAAATATTCTTTCCTTCTTGTCCGTTTTTCAACCGGTAAAAAATATTTTATGACTCGTAATTCCTGTTTTTTCATTCAGGATTTTTTTTTCATTATTCATGTTTTTCATAAATATAACACAGAACACTGAAAAATACAATTTACGTTGTACTTTGTACAGACTTTCCTATTACAAACTTTTTGCTCAGGTAAATAACTCAGAGTTGACTTGAACTGATGGTGAGTTGAGAAGACTGTAAAATGTAAATTGTAAATTGTAAAATTTATTGCAGACGACCTAAATTTTGAATGGGCACATTTTATAATCCAATAATAATGTCTGCAGAGACAAGAGACAAGAGACAGATGCAGCTCTTGTAGACGAGTTTTTTGTATTATATCCTTTATTATGTATTTATCATGGAGGTTGATCGTTTTTTTTCATACACGAGTCTAGTGTCTACAGTATTTTGAGTGGGAGGATGTGAGACATTGTGAGTGTAGAGTTTAGAGTCTTCGTATTATCACCGTGAAGAAGGTGGGACAAGATAGAAAATAGAGAGATTGCTTCGTTTTCCTCTCTCTTTTGGGTGAGCATGTACAATGTACAATGTACAGATACTTTTGCTATAGTCTAGATCTGATGTGGATGGTGCTGATGTTATTTTGTTCTATTTTGCCTTGGGCAAAGGAAAGAAGCAAGATGTAAGGAAATCGTGGTTGAGTTTCCTTTCTCTTTCTCTTTTTCCTTTCTTTATTTAAGTTGCAATAGAGCTGTTAATGGAAATCCGAGTGCTCTAATTTCTAAATTCACATAATAGTGTAGATAAAGCACATGTAGATTGCAAATTCTCCAAACTCGTAAGTCTAGAGTCTACTCTTTCTGTTTTTTTGTCTTTTGCCGGCACATGTATTCATTTTCCGTCCTTGAGATGGAATTTAGAATCCAGAATCCTGAATTTACGTAGAGCACACAACAGAACAAAACTTAGAGGAGGAAATGCAACGTTCAACGTTTTCTCCCTCAATGGAACAGGATCCATAAAATGGAAAGAGTGCCTCAGGTGAAAGTCTAAAATTAACAAATGCTCTAATTCATCTCTCTTCTACCAGAAACCGGAACAAGAAGGAAAACCAGATGACAGAATCTACACATTTCTCACAGAGTTCTAGAGTTCCAGACTTTCAGTTCCATTTGTTTCCTTTATCTTGCTTCCTTTCAATTTGCTTCGTCCTCCTTTCAATTCCTACAGTTTCATTGTCGTCAACTGTTAATTCTCTTTTCAAGATTTATCTAAGTGTGTTTTGTGTCTTGTGTTTCGGTTCTTTCACTCGGATATTTTAACTAAAATCCAACAGCGTTGATACAAAGAGGTATTACAAAATAGACACTCTAAACTCTCAACACAATTCAATGCACTGAAAACTAGATCAAGAAACTTGATTTGATGTTGAAATGGAATCCTTTTCCTTGTCGTTTTCCTTTGACTCAGTCTTCAGAATTAACACAGTTACAAAAGTTGAGTTGCTTTAACCGGGTAATTTGAAAGCACTGTTTTTATTACTTGTTCATATTTAAGGATTAAGGACTTTTGTTAGATATTGTATTAGATATTAGAAAAACAATAACTTGAGAAACTCGATGGATTTAATTTTTTTTATTCCTTGTATATTTTTTAGATTTTTGATTGTAGTCCGTTTGATTTTCCGTTCCAGTGGTGAGTACTGAAAACTTGAGTTTTGAGTTTAAAACCGAGTGTTTTAAACTTTAACTTGAAAATTCAAAGCTTAGGAATTTTTATGGAGAGTTGAAGAGAAAAAAATGAGGGGAATTTCACATATCAAAGGCTTGAAGAAAACGTGACTCGTGAACAAGAAATAGTAGAGAGTGAACGGTGAACAGGTGTGCAGAGAATGCACACAGCACAACAAACACAAGATTATTTATATTATGTAATATTTTATTATTGCAGTGATGAAATTGCGTGATAATTTTTTTTCTCCTTTCCCTAAACTTTCACTTTTCCCTTTCACATTTGTGGTTAAAGTCAAAGTCAGAGTTGTGTGTTTGTATGTAGTCAACTTGTGTACATATTGCACTTTACTATTTATGAGCAAACACCTGAGGCTCGGTTTAGTTCAGCTCGGCTTAACTTTGCTTGACTTGGCTAAGCTCAATTCAATTTACAATTCAGTTCAGCTCAACTCAGGTTTACAATTTGTTCTACACTTTCACTTTATTATTCCATATCATTTAAGTACAGTCAACGTTGCTGATTTTATATAGTTAATTCTATAGCACTCTATGTCACAAAAGATTTCCTCGGCTTTGATGCTTTGATGCTTTGATGCTTTGACGCGTTGATGTTTGGTGTTTGGTGTTTAATATTTTTCCGTTTTCTCGGTCAACTTGACTGCACTAACTTTTTCAGGGAAATTTTGCAAAGAAAATTGATGAAGGAGAAGACTGCTGTCTTGTCTTGTCTTGGGAAAATATGACTGAATGGCTTGTGTGCAAAAAATGGACTATGTGACGCTGACGCTCCGGTTGGATTGGATTGGATTGGTGTTTTTTCTTGTTGAAATAATAACACTAATGGATGGACGTATGCAGTGTGCAGTGCATATCATATGCATGAGCTGAATGTAGCATGTGGAATGTAGAGTGTAGAGTGTAGTGAGTAGTGGGAATTGGACTAATAACCAAGACACAAACGCAAAATACAAAACACAGGTAGTCCGTATTCAGGTATTCGGGTAGTCAACTTCAATTCAGCTCCAACCTTCAACCTGCATGTGTGAAAGTAGGGCTCGGGGTGAGTCGTTGAAAGTCGATAAAGTCCAAATTTCTAAAACACCAAAACTCCAAAACTCCAAATGTCCAAAATTCCAATGGTCAAAGCGCAAAACTCAAAGCTCAAAACGCCAACAGCCAACAACAGCAATCAGAAAAAATGCCAAAGGTTCAAGTTGGATTGTAGGTTGATGGTCAATATGTTGTGGATCGAGGATCGGGGAATGATAGATTTTTTAGAATATATGACCATTTTCATATATCCTGTGCGTTTGAGGAGAAATGAGAATGACAATCTCAACGACAAGGACAATTGTTTTAAGCTTTAGAGGTGATAAGAAATTACAATCGTCATTTGCATACGTAGTTCCACTTTGCCTTTCAAAATGTGTTTTCTTTTCTACTACTTGTCAAGACTCAAGACTTGAGACACGAAAAAGGAAAACGTATATATGTACAATTTACAACGTACAAGGTACAAGTCGTCAGGAAATCGAAAGGTCAATTGTCAATTAAGTGAACGGAAACGCATAAGACTTTTGAATGTTTCTTTGCTCCTGTTTCTGTTCGGTGGTCTCTGTGAGTTTTTTGGTGGTCCAATCGTTTATACATGTATGTTTTCAGCGTAATCTCAGTCTAACATCAAAATTCTGAAAGCCGAAAAACACATGAATAAGATGGACGATGGACAAGGACGATGTCTTTTACATTTTGCATGGACATTGGATCTCCATTCCCCATATTTATTTATGAGTGTAGGTTTCTTTCAGTGGTTTTTCTTTAATTCTCCTTATGATTTGTGACTTGACTTTAGCAGCTTTATCCCGTCACTGACTTGTGACTTGTGAGTTGATAGTTGAAATATTATTAGAGTAGAATAAACTGATGAATACGGAATGCAGAATACAAAATACACGTGGAGCAAGCAACTTTTGGCTTTTGATTTTTTGAACTGCGTTCCTTATCGCTTGGCCTTTGTTGCTTGTTTGTCGTTGTCGTCGTCCTTTGCCGTATGACTTTTCTCCGTGTACCCTAATCCTTTTGTTTCCACTCGAGAAATTTCTCGTTCCTCTTTCCTCCTCACTCTTTTGAGGTAAAATAAGAGACCAAATTTACTCAACCAAGCCGAACCAGGCCAACCAGTACTAATCCAACTTCCCTTTAAAATATTATCAACTCCCTAACCATTTTCTACCAAATCCAAATCCAATGCCAACGTCAACACCAAATTTACTTGCACCGAGAAAGGGGAAAGAAAGAGAAATGAGAAGAAACTCACATCCATAATACGTACAATTCTACAGTCATTCCCCTACCAGAACCAGAACCAGAAGTAGGTGAAAAGGAACAAGAAACGAGAAAGGAGGAACAAGGGACGAGGGCAAAAAGCATGAAAGGGAAAAGCTCATGTGACTTGGTGTTGTAAAACGTTTGTTTGTAGAAACTGTAGAAAAGGAAAAGGAAAGAAAGAAATATGAGTAGTTAGCTGGAAATAGACTGGAATTGAGTAGAGACGAAAATGGATGAAAACTACCTACAACTACAACTCTCTCTCTCATTATTGGAACTTGCCTTTCTCCGTGTTTGCATTTGGTTGGCTGGTTCGTTGGACAAGAAAAGTTTTTCTTCATTTTTTCAAAGTCTGGTGTAGACTGTAGAGTGTAGAGTGTAGAATGGGAGAATAATGGTGAATATGCATGGACATTTTAAATTGCACATTGGACATACAAATGCATGCTGAATGTTGTACTTTGTAACCGTGTATTAGATATTAGATACGCTGGTTGCTGGTTGTGTCGATGGAATGGAATTGAAAACGTCTAGCATCAAAATGAAATTGGGGCTAGAATAATATACATAATAATACCGTGTAGATTGTACAATGTTCATTGTCCATTTTACATGTTTTTACTGTCGACAATCAGAGGTGTAGAATGAAGAATGGAAAATGTATAAGAAAACTGGACGACATGCTACATTACTGCACATTATACGTTTACATTAAGTAACTTACATAGATGTTCTATGGGGATAGATATTTCCACCTTCGGCATGTCTTGTGTCCAGTGCACATTGTTCGCGTCAAAATATAGAAAGTATAAAGTAGAAACTATTCGGAAGCTACATGTGTTTTTATAATATCTTGTATCCCAAGTTCTACATACGCGTGGGTATTCCGCGCTCATGTTTGCATTAGAAACTTTCTCCATCTCCAAAACATTCTGGACTCGGTGGTTCGTGTGTTTAAGCACTCCCATTTTGACTTTGACTTATCGAACGGTCGATGAATTGTTTTGGTCTATTTTCACTGCATTTTCATGTGCTTTCACAAACTGTGTGATTTTTTATATACATACACATTATACATTTGAGACCATCAATAGTCCATCGTCTATCGTCTACAATATTTCATGTCATCTAAATATGCATTTATGCTTATTCACACACAAATTTATGCATACATGTCTTGTAAACCTCTAAAATGACGCTGACTCACAGCACTTGAATCCTCAACAGAGGTTTTGTTGCAGTGAATCGACAACAAAGTAGAACCATAGGCGTTGAAGGTTGACAATAATTATTGAACACAGATGCATGCATGTTTTATTGGGGCATTGATTTTGGAACACTTGAGAAAACTGAATAGTGAACAATAAAGCCAAATTTTGAAATCATGTTGTACACAACTTTATAATAATGATCAAGTGAGGAAAAACTCCCATGATCTGTGTTTTTAATCAGTCCAACTTGTTCAAAAGAATGCAATTGTACGAAAATTTATTTCTTGTGCATTGTGCACATGGCAGACAACAGATAAGAGACAGCAGGTCAGGCCTTCACGTGGAAAATGGAAAGGAAACAGGAGGAGATGGCACGAAAAAAAACTGTATAAAAATGTATCAACATACTAAATAGCTTCGTGCCATCGTGAGGTAAACAACGGGGAAAGAAGCGTGAGTCTAATCAGAGAAATAGCAGTGCTAATGATACTTGCTACTTGAGGCTTGAGGTGCACATGCAGAGTCTATTATTATATGCACATCAAACCGTGTATAATGTATAATGTCCAACGTACATTGTCTAAAGAACACCCTCTATTTCCTACTATTTTTATACAACTTGCTCAGCTGGAGACTTTCATACACGTTGAAACTTTCAACTTGTAACTTGTAACAAGTAAAAACGTGCATAATACTGAATACCGTGCTTTTTTCTTCCGTTTCTCCTGATGCCTGATAAACCAAGAGTTTCATGTTTCTCACCAGCACTAGAATATTGGAACATCCCCACAGTTTTATATTCCGATTTCTCTCGGCTATTGACTTAATTTGGAGTATATAGTTTGGAATTTGGAATTTTGAGTTTAGAGTTCATTTTCTATTACTACATTGTTTTGTTACACATTGCACATAAATAATGGATAATGACAAAAAAATCCAGCTTGTTTTCCTGCACGAAATATTCTTTGGATTATGGATTAAAAATACATGTGAATTTCTTGGTGGGATGTAAATGAGAAACGTTGGAAATAAAGAGGAAAGGATCCAGGAGGTGAAGTATATACGATAATATAAATATATAATGTATCATGTAGATAGATAGATAGATAGGGTTTTATTTGATTTAGGCCCGAAGTGCCTCTTCAAACATATACTTTTACAAATGATAATAATGAAATATTATAATACCACCTCTAAAAGAGGGGGGAGTCTGGCTTGAGTTCACGCA
>JAQGBH010003759.1:0-18850 GCA_034698265.1 Sminthurinus aureus
TCGGAAACCGACAAGTTTGTCGTTTTTTTTGTGTCGCAAAACGAAAGCTATAACAACACAAAAATGGACGCACTAATCATAATAATAATGTAATTTACTTATGTGTTTCTATTCTATTTTTAACGGGAAGTAGTAGGAAGAAAACAATATTAAGAAACTTTGAACTGAAGCAATAATAATATGATTTTATTTTCCTAGTTGTAAAAGCTACCGTTCTTTTGGATGACATCAACAACTTTGTTGCGATGAACAAGGTTTATTCTGAATGTAAGCTAAACTTACAAATACTTTTAAAAAACTTTCCATCTACCATTTATATTGTCTTGTTGATGTATTTTTGTGTGTTTTGATATGCGTACAATGTACAATGTATCGAGTACTGAGTACTGCGTACATTGTAACATTTTGAATTTTTTGTCGAGAGCTTTGTTGTCTTACATTTTAACTTTAGTGTCTAAACTCTGTAAGTGTTAGCCGTAGAGATTAGAGAGAGATGAATTTATATTGACTGTTGAATCTTTGTACTTTATACTGTGTCCTCGAATTAAAATGACCTTGAACTTGACTTTTATCATCTTTCGTCTGTACTTTGTATGTAAATTCAATATTGTGTAGTCTGCATTACGTAATGTAACACAGCAATAAAATTTCGGATTCTTAAATATGAGTATAGATAAATAAAATATACACACAGATGCAGACATTTTGTTAGTACATGAAAAATAAAGAGATTATTTTCTAAAATATTCAGCTCTGATTAGCACTTTAATTAAATTCAAGAAGACTTTAAGTGTAAAGAAAAAAATGTCTCTAAATTGTAATACAATATATTATACAGTTTTTCCTGAGAACTTGCCAGCCCGAGCTGCCTACCAAGTTGCCAAGCTCCCCAAGGTATTGTTTTTAAAAAAAGTTTAGCTTTTGTCAGCGTAAAATATTTTTATTATTGATGTACAAGTTGATTAATGATGTGTGTGCTATCATTTGTTTATTTTTCTTAGAATGCCCTGGTTGAAATTGAAGCAGTTGCTGTTGTTGGAGATATTATTGAGTCAAAACTTTAAATCAAAATTACTGATTCATAAAACAAACAAAAGCCTTGAATCGACCGATACTACGACAGATGTTTGCATGAAAAAAAAATTGTTCTTCAGATGATGGGAGAAAAAAGTAATAGATAAT
This sequence comes from Sminthurinus aureus, assembly GCA_034698265.1. Taxonomy (NCBI): domain Eukaryota; kingdom Metazoa; phylum Arthropoda; class Collembola; order Symphypleona; family Katiannidae; genus Sminthurinus; species Sminthurinus aureus. The sequence continues at coordinate 1,183 of JAQGBH010003759.1, forward strand.
AAAGGAATCTGAATCTGATGCTTTCAAACTGCAAATACATACACAGTATGCAAGTCATTGCTTTTTATTTTATGTTATTGTTTCATAATTGAAATGAAAAAACTTTGTAGGTACATCTGACCTAAGTATCTCATCTCTTATTTCTTTACAAAGAACCACACACACACATATACATTACAGTGCATTAAAAAAAATTAAAATACATATATGTATACATATAACATAAAATATACATGAAAATGCACCATAGACCATAGGGGATTTTGTACTTTGCAACGATGAGATTTAGAATTTGTCACATTATATAAAACGATAGTTTTTTCCTCCTTTAAAAACAGCTGTGCTAAAAACAAAGAGTTGATTGAACAATTAAAATACTTAAATAATAAAAACAAAGTACAATAGTTAATTCTGCTTTCATCACAGTACAGTTCACAATGGCATGGTATTTTTTGTTGCAAGGAAGGAAAGTACTGAAAAAAAACAGTAGAAAAATATCTTGGTGACTATGACGACGACCAGAATAAAGAAAAGTCAACAGTCAACAGGCACAAAAGTTTAGGAATCAAGAATCATCATTCATTTGCAAACCAGATATTTACGACGAATAATGTCCCAAAATCGGAGAGGTGAAATAAATCCAAAACCTGTAACACAAAAGATCACACATTTTTGAATTAAATAGGAGATGAAAGTTCACCAGTACTTTGAATTTTTAGGCTTAAAATATACACTGAAAAGTATTTTTCTACTCACTTTTTCCTACATTTTACCATTTTCACTGCGTCCTTTTTCTTGTAGTAAATTGTAAATTTGCGTCTTAGTCACTTTTACTGCAGTGTTTATTATTTAAAATTTTTAAAGACTTATTCAAAAATGTAAAAAAATTGCAATAAACAAAAAGTAGTCTAGAATCTATAATGTGGAATGTAAATGTTGCTATTAACAAGGAAAACTAAAAGTGTTAGTTTCCTGACAACGTCTTGAGATCATAATGAATGAGACTCGAACAATGTAAAACGTCAACATGAAACAGCCAATAATTTCCAACCCAAGTAGCATGATAATAATGTAGCCATAGGAGCTACTTAAGAATTCTTCATCGTGGCGTCTTCTCACCGATATTTTCACTCTAGAAACAGAAAAATCAAATTATATTTCAGTTTTTATAATTATCAAGCTCACAAATAGATACAGTATTTATGTTGTATGACACTATTTAGCCTAATAGAGGTCCAAAAGTGAACAATAACCGATAATATCTTACACTGAAGAGTTTGCTGGGAAATGTGTAAAATTCTGAGACCTTGTCCTGGAAAACCACATCATGTGGATGTTTCGTTTAGTGTTGCCTCCGTTCTCGGTTCCTATTATTTCTAATTTCTAGTTTGTACTTTATGTATGCGCATGTATGTACATATGCACACCAGTTTAATTTTTACAGGAAGCTACACACCAAACATTTATAATGTTTTTTTAGTAGAGAGTACAGAGACTAAAGCGTCTACTCCTGTTTTAACCTTTTTTCCTAGTACTTTTTTAAATATACTAGTACCTAGTATTATGCTGCACTTGCCGGAGTTATTATTTGCCGAAGGGCAAATGTATGACATTTGTCGTATTTCGGAATTAAGTATTTTATGCACAATACTTCCAACTAAATTTGTATACCGGAGTGAAGAAGTTTACAATTTACCTCTTAACCTCTAAAGAGGTAGATTACAGGAAAAGCGTTATTAAAATCAGATGCATTTTCTATTTTGTACTGTCTATTGTCTATACGTCTAAATGACATACCTTTGACATATCTCACTGAATACTGTCGTCACTACAAATCTAGCTAAAGTCCATTCAACTTTTAAGAACTAAACTATTACGAGCATGTACATGTGCTTTCGTTTCCAACTACATGAAGGATAAAGTATGAATTATGAATCATGCATATAGGAACTTATTTGTATGATATTACTGTCTTTTAGCTTTTAGCTCCTAGCTTCTAGATAACAAGTGCAAGTTGAAGTAACAACCTCACGTAAAAATAGATAGACTAAAGCACTAAAACAAACTGATTTATATACATTGTATGTACAATTTTCAATGTGCATTATACACTATACAGACATAAGATGCAAATGAAGAACGAAGAGACAAAATACTTAAAAAATAAGTCAAAACTTTATTCCCTGTTTATTCCTTATCGTTTATGGAAATGGAAACTTAAATACTAAATACATAGACAACAAAGAAAACAACAAGTGTGTGTGAGTACCCACTTATGTACTATTTTACATCTCTGTAAGTTAAAATGCAATAACATTATCAAGTCATCAAAACTTAACAGTGTTGAGTCAACACTCAACACCAGAATCCATATTGATCATTGATTGGTATAGTCAAAATTATATTAACTGAGTTAATAGAAGATTTAGTAGTACATTTTTTGAAATAGAAATAATCTCCATGTAATACGTAACATATTATTTAATAGTATAGTATACAGTATAAAGTAATAATACTTTGTAGTGGGTCATAAATAAGAAAGTCATTATAAAATATTATGCGTTTGACAGTTTGACTAAAATAAGCTCCGGGTCATCCTTATTGCTATTTAAATAGTACAGCATAAGATGAACTCTCATGCTTAATTAAACGTAGATAAATATGTACAGTGTACAGCTATACACATTATATTCTGTGTAAGGTGTAACGCCATATAGATTAAATCTCAATATATGTATCATGTTTTAAAATGTCTTTGAAAAACACAAAGGACAACATGCCTTTAGCCTTTACCGTAGGATCTGTGCACGTAACAACGCACAACGTATATAAAATATTTTTTCTTGCTTCTTCATTTCATCATTTGTGACATCTAGGAGATTTAGGAGATAATCGATCATCTAGCTTCTAGCTTCGTATCATGTACAAATTGTACAACATAATTTATTATTTACACTTTACGTTGTTTTTTTTTCACTGTTTGCTCCCGACGTTTCGCTGATTCTCAATGTTGACAATTTGTCGTTATCACAATCACAAAGTTGTCACCATGAGTATGAAAAAAAGAATCCATCTGTGTGAACAAAAGGAAAAAAAGTCAATACACACCAGAAAAATCAATTAAGATTAACATTCGATATTCGATTTATTCTCAATTATTATCAATTATCAATGCTCACAGTCAAAACTCAAAAGTCAAACGTAGTTATGGGAAAATTATTACCTTTTTTTCATACTTTCTTCAATTATTATCTATGTTTCTTTGACGTTTGTTTTTTGTTTTATGTTGGTGTTCTAGGGAAATGTAATGGACCTCGGAAAGGATTTCGGAAAGTTTCCTTGAGAGCGTCCGCTTCAATTTGAACAGAAAAGTTTGTAGGAGAAACAATTGGAGCAACTTGAACTTTAGTATGAGAAGTATTCTCACCAGTCTCCATGTCTGAAGCATTAAAATAAAATAAAAACTCATTAGAAAAATAATATTATACAACAGACATTTCATTTTACCATTTTTACCACAATATTCTAAGATTATTCTAGTGATTAAATTGCTATTTATAACACAATAGTTCATGGATTGAGTAGGCGTGGCTGTCCTTAATGTATTATTTTCTATTCATAAGGAAAAAGTGTGATTCCGTCATCTTAAAATTCAAATGATAAAATAGAGGGTATCTGCTATTACGTTCCCTGTACCCTCTGTACCCTGTTGAGTACATAATATATAATACTTTACAAAATATTACTATTATGATGATGAAATGAAACAATAGAATACAGAATAAATAGTCTTAATCGTTAGTTTTCCAGCTTGTGCTAGATTTTTCCATGCAAAACTATTTTGATAAAAGTTACAACGGAATAATAAGTAGTGAATAGTGAAATTAGATTGTTCCATGTGTATTTAACGTACACACTACACACTGCAAACTACACACATCATGCATCGTGCACTGCACATCCTACAAATTACACATACACACATGAAGCAAATTATAATACAGTCATTACTCATTAGACACATGACTTTTACTGCTTGTGTGACTTCCCTAATCATTAATTTTCATGCAAAATGCCTAAATAGCCGTGATAAAAGATGTGCATTGTTAACATCTCCCTCTATGTAGCCTACAGCCTCCGTATTCTTTACTATTCTAAACTTCAAACTTCAAATCTTAACTACTGTAATGTATATTCACTACGTTCTATGATGTAAAACTGGAAAATTAAATCGTACATAATCTAAACTATTGTTATCACCTACCAACCTCATAATTATATTATGAATAGCGCATAAATGAATTACAAATGTTTTACCATCATGTTCAAAGAAAAAGGAAGAGCATGTGTAAAAAGTTCAAAAATTCTGCAAAAATATGTGTGCACGAAATCAAGTAAAAGATAAAAGCTGAGAGAAATAAAATCATTTGATTTTTTTAAAGTTTGATTTTGTCAAAAAATATTGTACACTTACTTTTATATGGTAAAGTACAAGATTCTTCGTCTCCTTTAGAACCACAGCAACGAGATTTACAAAAATTGCCCAAGCTTTTCATCAGTTTCCACAGTAAATATCCAAATAAGAAAAATAGGATAGCGTAGCAACCAATTGTAGCACCAAATAAAATGGCATCCACATAGTAATCATAATCTGTACTTTTTGAATGTTTTCGATCTGCTGCTGGCAAGACGGAAATTTCCATGATGGACTTTTTCTTTAAATTATTTCACTCAAAAAAGGGTCAAGAACTTAATATTTTTGATTTTTCGGGTTTCCCTTCTGCCACTCTGTCGATTGTCAATCAGATTCGGAGTTATTAAGAGTTAATTTTTTAAACTTTTCTTGGATGGTTTCTTGTTTGTTTTATTTTCCTGTTTTCCAGTATCCAGTATACTGACACTTTTGCTTTTAGTATATTCACTGTCAATGAGTACAAACACGAATAATATTAACAATAGTAATTGCTCGTGTATTATATTGATTCTTAGTTTTGTATCTTGTGTTTTGTGTGTAGACAAAAAATACTTGTATGTTCCAGACCTACGACGACGAACAGAAACTAGTAATTCTGGAGAAAAAAATTAAATTCGCAGTCCTCGTCGAATGTCTAATGGATAATGGACTGTGTTCACCTTTCTACGAGATGAGAGGATGAGAGAGAGAGTCATGTAAACAAAGTGATGAGATTTTCTTACATGTATATCTACATACGTAGAATATTAGACATGTATATGTGTATCTTGTATACGTGGGTCTGTATTCTGTATGAGTGTTATGCGTATGTGTGAGAGAGATCATCAGCACTCTGGAGGTTTCTTTTTCATCCACTACAGGTATTTACGTTGTCTGTGGCTTGGAGATTAGATTTTGAATGTGAGAATATAATAGTATAATATACATTCCCCATTGCCCATAGAAGACGCAATGTCCAGAATCTACAAAAATCACACAGGTATCGTTGTCTTGTCTTCTTTCTTCTTTGCTTTCAACTTTCAACTCTAACTCTGAATACTGAATATGCAATATGAATTATGAATGTACATTGTATAATGTGCAAGCAATAAAAATAAAACTATGTATACATGTGTATAATGTGTAGCTCGTAATTCTCATAGATATTTTAATACCATAATATGTATTTGTTACTTTAGACGCTGGTTTTTTGCCTCAAGTGTTTTGAATTTATTACATTGAATTGGACAACTAATGAAGAAAAAAAACCCCACCTGCATAAAATTTAACGTGCCTTACATACAATATTGAGTATTGAGAATTGAGAATTCACATAAATATATATATACCCATAGGTATGTATTATATTATATATATACCTATGGGTAGGTATATATTTATGTACATTTCATATATCGCCAAAAGTTAAACACGCTGGTGCAAAAAGGACTGCGTAGTATTAACTTTAAAAAAAAATAAGATTCAACATTTTTTTAATGGAAAAAATAATCATGGAGTGGAATATGATGCTGCCAATATACAATTGAATGAGGAGTAACAAAACAAATCTCCATGAACCTATCTTGTAGGCTGTACATTGTACATTGTAGGATACATCTAATATACGACTATCTAATAGATAGTATCTATTGTAAATTAAAATGTATTACGAATTACACAACTATGCATTTATATTCACATAATTACGCGTTGGAATGTTCATCCAAATAAGGCAACCCCAACATGTTGGATTTCGATCTTCTTCTTGTAACAATACTGGATACTGGAAAATGAAAACAAATGACAACAACCTCAAACTCTGGGATTACAAATACAAAATAATAATTATTATTATTGATAATAAAAACTATACGGCAACGAATGCATGTCGTCCAGCCGAGATGGTTAGTAAGTACGTGTTCGTAATTTTCATTTTATATGTTTGTAAACAGTAAGTACGCGCATTTTGTGGATACATCTTATACGCATATAATCATGAATACATCCTCCATTTTACATTGTTATGAAAATATCGTCGCTTCTTCTGCATAGTCATCCACTCCCGTCTGTGTCTCACACCTCACACGATCAGTCTTTGGAAGAAATATATTTCATTTTTCATTCCATAAATAAGATTAGATAATACTAATATGAGGAGGAGGATGAGTGGACATTTTTCCATGTTTGTTATTTGTTTTGCTGATTTGATCCACGTCACGTACAATTTGTGTATAGAGTATTGTGTACACATAAAAATACGTTCAATTCTAATCTGAAATTTAATCCCTTCCTGAAATTCGAATGCCGAATATGTATACAATGAATAGAAAAAGAGCAACTGCTAATTACTTATTAGAACTGTGTGACAGTGTGCACGAGCTGATGAGGTAGTTTCATAAGAAGTTTATCTGTTTGCTTTGACTATGGACTATGAACGATGGGCTCTTAAACCAAGAAAAACATTAAATAAATAATTATTATCATTATTGAACCTTTTGTTTACATAATTATTGAATATATCCTGATGTCACTGTTTAAACTTTCCCATCCGTTCTACTTTGTAACTTTTGCTCGGATTTTATTTGAAGGTTTTTTTCTTTTTACTGCATGCGAGTTTTTCACCATACCATTATGTGAAATAGATACAACTGTATGACCTGTCAAAGGTTAAACATGTGTTACATTCCTTTGTATGAAAATAGTAGTCGAAAGTTTTCCGCTTGTTTTAAATCAGCTTTTACACATACAAATATTTTGTATGATTTAGAACTTGGTTTCATAAGAATAAAATCCAACCTGTGCGTAAGTATCGTATTGTATAGTATTCATTCAATAGATCTGTCATATCATATCTGCCAATAGAGCAGTACAGAGTACAGTACAGTACATGGTACAAGGTTTATATTGAAAAATTGAAAGTTCACCATGATACACGATACAAGATAGATACAAGTGGTAAATAGATACTTTGATATGCGCATTTATGCACATGGAAATATACCGTAGACCGTTTGACAGAGGCAAATTACTAAAGGTTCACGAGGTACGATGGATTGTTACTAATTACGCTATTAGTTATTAGCAACTACTAATTGTGGTGAAAGCATTTATTTCAATAGAAGCTTTAAGTTGTCATTAATGGCAAATTCTAATCTATTAGATTAGTTCCGTAAAAATTTCCCCCGTTCTTAGTTTACGTATTAGTGAAAAAAGTACTGTTATACCGCCGTTTTATGGTACGTATAATGTATAAAAGAGCTCTGGAATTTTGTACATGTGCCGAGATTACAGTCCAGTCCTTATTGGTTATCTAAAGTCTATAGATACGTGTTAACAGCTAGACAATTAAGCGACTAATTGCTTTAAAATTTGAAGATGTAGTCAACTCTCTGGCTGATATTTCTGCTATAACTTCTCTGTTAACTTAACCAAAGTTTGTATGAGAACGAAAATACAAGTAGGATTTTGTTTGGCGTAATATATTTACAGTATTTTGATATTTTTTTCACTATTTATCATTCAATGTATTGAGTACTTATTTATGATGGATAATAGTTTACAAATTTCTTTGAGGTCTTCTTGGAAACTGATGCATATTATAATATGAATACACAGTAGGGATTAGTGATAAACCGATAGACCATAAACTTTAGATATTATGGCCCGCAATCTGTACATTGCACATGTATTGTCGTCTCTCGAATTCAAGATTAATTTATCAGCAAGATTTCCATCTTCCACTTTCAATTCCAGAGAATTTCTTTTAAAATTGGGTCAAACCTATCTAGATACTAGAAATGTGTACTTATTAAATGTATTACCACTATCAACTATAACTTTGACTTTTATCTCAATAAACTACAATAGCCGTCAGCCTAGTCAACACTTCGACTTAGGCTAATCCTTCCCTTTCTGTAAAACGTAACTAGTTTGTTCAACTGGACAATAGAATTCAATTCCATTGAATGGAAATTATGGATTGTAGACAATAGAAAATGGAAATAATTTTGAATAAAAGGAACTTTTGTTTTGATTTCAGAAGTGGTGCAATAAACAAATTCACATTTCTCTAGCTGACAAGTATTATTACATGCAGCTGTATACATATGAAAAGAGTAGAGTAGAGTAAAGTAGAGGTCAGTAATAAGTAAATGGAAAACAGAAAAAATAAGTTATACCTTCACCTTTAATTCCAGAGTTTTGTTGAGCAAAAAGGTGCTATATCTACTCGAGGTTCATAGTATGTAGTGCTAAATGTGTGCAGTGTGCACTTACGCAACTACCTAAATATTATGTAGTCGTATTGATCATCGTAAATCGTAAAGCATACTTATGTACATAATAATAACTTTAGGCTTCGACTGATTGAGCATCACATTGCACGTTTTGACTATTACTCGTACTTCATAGATACTTCATACTAGTACTTGTGTGCAAAATGTAGAGTTATAGAATGAAATTTTTGACGTGTATATTAGTACAACTTTTTATTTAGTGTTTATAGTGTCGCACATGTTCAATCTGTACCAATAATGAACTTGTTTACTAAAAAAGATGTGGCTTGCATCACACAAGTACTTCCATAGATAATGTACACATTACACATGATTCAAAATTCAGAATAGGTTTGTATAGTGTGTAGTGAATGAAATATCATAGGATAAAATATCGTAATTTGGAATCAACTTTTTAACCTCCTTCACACCAAGGTGATCCTGTATATTTAAATGTTGTCTTACTCTGTTTCAGTATATGAATGTACATATGGTATGTGTTGTCGGAGAATGAAGAAAATGGACAAATCTCATCTAGTTTGTCTATCGTTCACAATTCACAATCCGCAATTCACAATCTACAATACTCAACAAAGACGGAGGAACATCAACTTTGCATCAACTGAAAATGTTGCTTGCGCCTTATTAAGTATTGTTGTGCATGGTATTTCTGGTCAAGAGAATAAGAGAATCCCCTCTATATGCATAATACATCCATACACATGCATACATGAACCCTTTCCTCCTATTTTACCTATTGCTAATGTATTCCTAAAGTAATTTGCAGAGTATTATCATCACAAAACTGATTAGTCTTTCATTTTATGTCACTTTACTTACGTATTTTATAATTACAAGTCTTTATAATCGGAGAGTCTATTTTCCCTTTCTTTTCCTTTAGAGTAAATTGTTTTTGCAAGAATGTAGAAAAATCCTGTACTATACTATAATACAACATACAGTATAATATATATATATTATATATTCATAGGTATAGATAAACCTATAATTTGCACATGTGAGGGTATAACCAAGTTGTATAACGAATAATAGTAAATAGTCAAGAGTCAAGTTGCATGCTGAGGGCAAAACTTAAGTCCAAGAACACGCGTAACAAGTACCTGCTAATATATATAGGTAAGCCTGTAGAAAACAGCTTTTTTCTCCCAAGACATTGAATTAAATTGAAACGTAATGGGTGATCAACATAGTGGAAACAAGATAGAAGAATACAACAACGATGATGACGGTGGTAGTTGTAGTGATCTAACACTGAGTACCATTTCAGTAACTTCATCATCCCAGAACCATAACACATTTAATAGTCATCCTGATCCTGCCGCCACGAGCTGGAAGACTCCAGCTTTAAGTAAAAAAAACATGGAACCCTTTTTCTTACGGCCTGAACTCTGGGCCAAAATTATTGGAGTTTTTGAATTGGTAAAATATTTAAAAAGATAACAAGTGTACAGTTGTGTAAAATACTTGAGTATTTTGAGGTTTGAGTTGATTTACTTTACTGAAGTAAGGATTGTTTTGAATAGATATTTTCAGCAGTAAGCTCGATATTTTTTGGATATTTCCTTCACAAGTACGTCTCTGGAGGAGAAGAGTCAGTTATTGAAGCAAGGTGAAAATTAAAATTTATTATTTATTAAAAGACTGTGACAACCAAGTAAACGGAGTAAAGTGGAGTGAATTATTTGTGTTTGGTGTCTACATATTATGATTACATATTCGATACTCAAATAATCACAAATGTGTTTTTATATTTTAAATTTTCAGTAAAAAATACTATGCTGTGGAACAATATTATCAATTTGGATGTGAGAGACGATTCTATTCTATTTAATTTTGTGTAAAAATTGGAGTTTCAATTCAGTTCCTAACTAATATTACCGAGATCAATCGGTTGATGGATTATTTGTTTGTAATTTGTACGATGTAATACATTTTTGATAATATTTTTAACCATTTTTACAGATGAATTTTTGATATCCGTTCTGGCGATTCTTCTTGCCGTCTCGATTCTGGGATTTGCCATGGCCATTGTTTTACTCAAAGGATCATTCAAGGTAATGACCAGTATGCATACTGTGCATTGTGTTTGTGTGTCTACTGTCTATGGTCTACACTAGAAAATGTGCATATAGTGTGTAGAATTTCAATGTTAATTTTTGCGTAACTTCTTCCACTTTTTATAGTAGTTTGATGTGTTCAACATTTGCAACGTGTTTAACATATAGCATGCTTGTGTTGTATAATACACAATACACACATGAGTGTAAAATTCATGCTTCAAACTATATAACTTATAAAATCTATGAACAATGTGGAAACGATGTTGTTGTTATCGAGATCGACGGTTGAAGTATAAAAACATGTTTAAATAAGTTCAAGTCCTTTATCCATCTAGATTTTCAAAACCTTTTACGTTTAATATCTTGCATCGTATTTACTCAAATTTTCTAATATTGCCAATAACAACATCGAGGCAGTGTACATTTTACATATGAACTATGAACTGCTTTTTTTATGTGTATATAATACATAAATATGAATGCCTGTAATTAATTCATGGAACTTTAATTTTTAATACAGAGAGACTACAAAAAGCAATTTTACTGGATCGTTTATTGTATCTTTGCAATTGGCATTATTTTCCTGATTCTGTTGACCTATGGAGGACATGTTTGGTAAAACAAAAATACTATATACTGGCAAAACAATAATATTTTGAAACGCTTGTCAAATTTTCTTCGAAACTTGTTTCTGTTTAGAGTCCAGTTTCAAATTTGTAAAAGCACCGTGTTTTGAAAAATATATTTGTACATATCAAACATCAACATAAAGCCGAAATGGTTTATTGTATGTATTTAGGTACGTCATTCTCCGGTCCTTTGCTTTCGTCTCTATCCGGGGTGCTTGGGTCTGGTGTGTGTACGTTGACATGAAAGATATTGAAGCGGAAATAACGATTGAAGGTACATAGAAACCTATAAAAACCAGATAATATGCCATAATATGTATGCGTTTTTACTTTCTCTACTTTCATTTATTTGTAAAATGATTCGTACCATAAATATGTTGTGTTTTTTCATTTCTCCCCATAGATAAAGTTGGACTGAGTAAACCTACAGATATCAATACAACAGCCATTTAGATGTTTTTAATCCTAATTACTTAAGTAAACCATTTAACATGAATAATTATGTATATTAGCACGTTGAGAAAATGACTGCATTTACACTTTACAATAATGTCTCATCAGTGATGCGAAAAAGAAAGCAAATATGTATAATTCAACGAGACTCAGATTTGCTCTCTCCACACGAAATTCAAAATGCCAAACATGTCGTCATTCGTCATGATCGAGTTTTTAGTTTTTCATTAGTTTTAAGTTTTGAGGAGTTGAATATAATTAAATAGTGCCGTTTTGTTCTAAAATTATTTAATGGTGTTTATATAGAACTAGATATAGAATATTATTTTTTATATTATTATAGTGTGCCATTTATAATTTGTAATGTATTTAAATAAGTGGTTCTTTTGTAATAAGTTGTACAACTAAAATGATTTTACATTTTACTCATAAAAATTGACAAGACGGACAGAAAAAAGTAAGTGATATTTTTTAACTTCGATGTACTTCATATCAACTTAATTATTTAATTCTGCATACCAAGTTTGTTTGGTAGTAGTTATCTGTGTATAGTAGTTACTGTATAAGAAGACTATGTATTTTTTATGCACATTCAAAAGGTCATTTCATGTTACATTTTACACTGTAATAAAGATGGAAATGGTTTCCTATTTTGACATGGCCCAGGTGATCATATTCATTTCTTGTTCAAAATTATCCAAAGTATAGACGAAAATTGACAGTTTTATTTATCTTTCTGTTCGTGTTTATACATTTTAAACTTTGAGTTGTACATTTTACATTTGTTCTTTGGTTCATAATTGATTAATTGATTACACTTAATTCGGGATTACTTACACACAGTAAAAAACTTATAAAACTACAAAAATGTAAAGATACACTTATTAATTATTGAAAGAATGAACAATAGGTACAAAAGCGTTGTATTAGAACATGGTTTAGATTCGATTTTTTTATATGGTGGATTTTTATTTACAAGTTAAAAGAAGTGAACTCTATCCAATTACTTTTTTTAATAGAAAGGCGCATCCATGTATATATATTGTATATGTTTGCATATTTTAATAATATTATTATTATAGTAGTGAGCTGCATCATTTTGTATTCTTTTTGAATTACATCAATTATTGTGCATCATTTTGTATCAAAAATCAAAACTACTAACTAATAATCGAATAACTACAGTACGATTTCAGAACATCTCTCTCATTTTTTACAAGAATATTAATAGTATGATTAATCATACAAGTTTTATTTACACAGTACAACTTGTTTCTTTAACAAATTGTTTTAACATAATTAATGTGTACACATGTGCATATATTATATAAAGTTAATCTCGATCACTTATCGATGTACAAATTCTAAATTTTAAAGCTAAATATAATGATGGATTGCGTAATATTTGTGCCTCTTCTCGTAGGACATGTCGAAGCCAGAGACCAAGTCTGATTTTCAATTTGACTTTAGTTTTTTATGCAACATACAAAAAAAGTAAAATATATTATAGAAGTAAATTATATTTTACTTTTACATGTAAAAAAAACAAGATACTTAAAAACCAGGCTTGGATTTTATACAAGTACTACGAAAGGTGGAACTAATAATATTTTTAGTATTACTTCAAACGTGAATGCAGTTTTACGCAGCTGACAATACTTTTTTGTCAGTCTCTAATACATGTTTGTACAAACCATGTTGTGTAACAAATAACACAGCCAACGTCATTTATATATCAGTAATTAATAATAATAAATTGCAAATTTCTATACTGCACATTTTTTTAGAGCTACAGAGTAAACCATATTTTGAACCAATTGAAGTTTTTAAACTTAACAACAAAAGTGAAAAATCAGTATACCAATATGTGTCGAATTTTACAGTAAAAATATGTCTCTACACTCTCCATTTCCTTTTCTAATATTTAACAATTCACATCCATACATTTATGTATTGTTACATAATATAATATATTCTCTCCACAAAATCAAAAAAAAAAACATAATGTTTTCAACGTCTTTTTCTCGCTTCCTCCTTATTTTCAATTTAATTCTACAGTTTTTCTGTATAATATTAGAATCGAAAATCAAAGTATAACAATTTTGACTAAAATGTATAAAACTACTTCGTATTATACATTTTACTGAATAGAGAGGGACACAATGAAAAACTCTTTTTTGCATTACGTACTTTTTAGTTATTATTTATTAGGAAATAATAGGTAATTCAGGGATTCGCCAAATCGCCAAATGTTTTTTGGGTAAGATTTTCCCGTTGAGTACAAAAAGGTTCAGGGTGATTGATGCGTAGAGTAAAATTTAAATCCTATAGGAAAATCCAAAATCCTTTCTTGTCAAATTGTGGTCCATGAAACTCTATGTCGATCACGTTTCAAGTTTTTCATTTCTGCAAGAAATTCTTCTTCCATTAAGCTATCAATAATAATAATAATAATAATAATTTAACACTAAAAAATAGGTTGATAGTTCAAGTAAATCATGTCTAGTATCTAGTATTCTATATTTAATACAAGGTTATAATATTTTGGTCACATTTTAGTTCCTTTAACATTTGAGCATATAAACCTCTGACCCATATCCCATATGTATAAAATTGTCTACAATATGGTACACATAAAATTGGAGATAAAAGGTCTAAAGAAAGTCTCTGAATCAGAATGTACAAAAATACGAAATTTATAAAATATCTGTTTTATAGTTTTATAGTCATTCTTATTCAGTTAGTAGTCTCTTTTTTTTAAGTATCGAATTGAATTTTTTTGAATGGAGAATGCCGGGTTTCATCAGTAAAAAAATTATAATTTGACAATCCATGGAATAATAGTTATATATAGTAAGACTTGTTCATGCATGAAAGATTAGATAGGTGAGCTTGCCTCAGCAGTTGTACAGCTGCCCTGTTTTCTTTTAAGTACTAATGGATATTATATGTAAGTCAGAAGCGTCCAAAAACGGTATACGGTCATAGACGGTATGCTCAAACGTCAATTTGTAAACGGATTTGTGGCCAAATACTATATATACAGAGATTTATAAGAGAAAAAAAAAACTATGATTTTTTAAAAGTACAGTAAACTGATAAATATTTTTAAAACAAAAGGAATGTCTCTAATAATTCAATAAAATCTCAGAATAGTCTGTACCTTGAATTTTATAGCACATGGATAAAGAATCATTAAATTATGAATTATGAAGGATAAATAAATATTAATAAATATTACTCGTATACTGCAGAGTCAAGAGAAGACGTTTCAGTTTCAGTTCCCGATTCAATACATTTGGGTGAGTGGTTATCTCGATGCATTAGAATGAATCGAATGAATCCAGTGATGAAGGAAAAACAAAAGTAGGTGATTACAATTGTTAGTAGAATTGATATAATTGCAAATACTAGGATTGTTAGTCCAAATGCTGTGATGGAGATCTCTCCCTCCTCGGTCGACATTGTTGTTGTATGGCCATGTTGGGCTCTATCAATGATCAAAAGATGAAAATACCGCAGATTAATAAAAATGTATTTTATGACATGGTAATACAAATAGAAAAGATCATCTAACAAGTCATTTACGCCTTTTTGGGGGGCTAAAACAAACAACTTACAACACAACAAAGAAGGAAAGGGAAATAATATTAAAATAATAATATTATTATACATGGAAACTTGACTTACGATTGAACAGCTTTTTCTGGAACGTCAAAATGTCGTTTCACAATTTGAAAGTACTCAAGCTCTAGAGCTGAGCAAGTTGTGATATAAATAAGGTGAATGAATAGAGTTTTCAATATTATTGATGTATATCCCGTTTTCGCCATTTTGATTTTTTGTGGTCGAAAATTGGTTGTACTTTGATTTATTTTTTTTTATTTTCAGTTATGGGTTTTTGTTTTTTATTAAATCTTTTGATGATAATTTTTGTTATCGCTTGATGTAGTATTTCAAGATTTGATGTAAATACGCTTTCTCGATATTTTATATTTTGAATAAAGGTGGTTATTTTTTGCCAGTTTAGATCCTCTAAAATAACTATAATAACACTCTAAAAGGACTTTCTCGAGTGATACTAATAGCATAAAAAAAATCGTAGGAAATTCTACAAACAGCTCACAATATCAGAAAATGACAAAGGGGAATGTCAAATGATACTTTGAAGGGTAATAATCTTGTCTTTTGTATTCTTCACCGGCTTCCAATATTATCCACATATATGATGATAAGGATATTGAACGTTGTTGAATAATAATAGAAGTTCAGGGAATGAGGAGTGTAAAAATTATTGAATGTAATAATAGGTATTTTATTATTATTATAATAACTTGTTGGTTTGTATTGATGAGTTAGATATTTTTTGATGTTTCCGTGACTTTTGTTATTTCGTATCGTTATATTTTGTAAGATAATGACGATAGTTGTTATTGTTACTTACAAACGAGTGTTCTTTTGATGTTATTTAGTGTAATGAGAAACAGAAGGAAGTTAACAATGACTTTGAAGTAAACTTGTACTATGCTTGACTTCAAAGTAATTATGCAAATCGTGTCTTGTACACTTATCGGAGAATGGATGTTAATTTTGTTGTTGTTTTTAGAAAGGAATAATCATACGTCAACCTAAAGACTGAAAACTGGAAATTATGTAGTTTTTTTTACGTCTATCCGTCTTCGCAGAGTCTCTAATTAATGTATATGAATGGTTACCTTTCCTTGTCTTCTTTTTGTCTTTGCTTTTTTCGCCGTCGTCGTCTGCTACTTTTTTGGAATGTAAATGAATATAAATTATAAGTATCGGTCTGAAAAATACTCAAAATTCAAAACACTTAACACTCACAAATTTTCTCAACGGACGCTCTCTCTGTCTCTTACTTTCAGACGGTCTGAATCTGAAGTTACCTTCTGTCCCTCTGATCTAGTCCTGGCTTCAGCGTTTTCGTCGCAGCGATACTTATTTATATAGTTTATAGATTATAGATAATCTTGTACAAATCAATCAATGTCCACACATGTTCATCAAACATACATAAAATCAATTGTTTACTCTAAAACTACGTAGAGTATATAGTAATACGTATATATAAGATAACGTATTTTTCTAAGACAGTTGATAATGGTTACTGTTTGAAAAAAAATGTAAGACTTAAACTACATGTCTATATAATATATCGAAAGGAAATACCTTGTCATCTTTTAACATGCATCATGTACTTTATTATATTTATGTATGGAAAAAGTGAATGCACAACTACTTAATGTTCATTTGTATTCCCTTACAAATGAATAGAAGAGGAGTACGAACTAATGTGTTTTTTGTAGCTTGTATACATTGTGAAGGGAAATATTCTAATCCTAACTAAACCAGATTTAATTAAACCGAACGAATATCAAGTATTATGTACATAATATACATAACTAATGACACGGTATAATTACCCGTCGCTCTTTTATATCAGTTAGTTGAAACAAGAAAAGCAAAGTTGGGCATAGAGATATGATTGAGTCTTTTTTCTTCATTATCACCTTTTATAATGATCCGTCTGTACTTGTACATTATACACATAACAGAATAATGTGCACCCAAGAAATTGAGTTGGGTTGAGTAGCTTTTTTAATCTTTTAAAATAGCTCGATCCATTTCTATATTTATCCATTCAACATATTTGCTCCATGATTCAACAGGAAAAAGTACATATATATATGGGTAAAGGTATCTGTAATGTAAAATTGACGCAGTCATGAATTTTAAATCGGCCCAAATTTCACACAC